>PVJI01003676.1:0-48574 GCA_004026765.1 Micronycteris hirsuta
TTTTTTTTTTTTTTTTTTTTTTTTAGGCTGGGTTTGTTTAGCTGTAAGAGTTCCCACTGTCCCACATGCCACCCATTTCCCTCTGTCCCTTCCTCTCCCTTCCCCTCCTCTCTCCGCCCTCCCCTCCCTGTCCCTCCTCTCCCCTCCCCTCCCCGCTCTCTCATCAGCTTAACGCAAAGCTTCCCAGTTGTGAAACGAGGGTTTGTAGGTTTGTATGGAAACCGTACACCAAGCTGCCACATGTTATGATTTCAAAACAGAATGTAATGTTTGCTTTTGCAGCCCGACAGGGCACCTGCTGTTGAGGTCCCGTCTCTCGCATCAGCAGACAGTAGCATCTGTACCGAAACCTGAGACAGTTTACACAGCAGGCAGGGGGACGGGCTACGCGATTTCCTGACCGTTTCTTCTCCTCTGTGGGCGAAAGTGTTTCTAAACTCCATCAGGGCACCCACTGGATGTGAAGCAGCCTCTTTCTTGTCCATCGTCACGTGACCCTGGAGGATGTTGTGGTGCTAGTGGCTAATGGAGACAGAGGTTTTTTTTGATAAACAGAAATAGCAGGAATGAGCTGGAGTTTCTCTGCAGGCTGGGGGGCTGGTCCGAGACCCGCTGGCCCCAGGGCGCCTTACAGGGACTGGGCCTGTCCCCGAGGACACTCGGCATCTTCTCTTCCTGCCCCACGAGGGAAAACCTTCATGGAGGAACGAGTGAGACTTGCTCGCGGATGACTAAAAGGCCAGGAAAGGGCACCTGGGAGGCATCTGTCCCTGTCCCTTCCCTTCCCTGTTCTGAAGCCTGGACAATCTTTTTCTACAACCCCATATGTACAAGAACACTACAAATTTTTTCTTTCTTTTTTTTTAATTTAGCTGAGAGACTCTGCCTCTGTAATACAAAGATACCGGATTTAGACATGGTGCAGATAAGAATATATTCTTTCAATGTTTAACCTTTATAGACTGAAATGCTACTTCGGAAGCTAAATTTTTTTTTCAACTGGAATTTTAACATTTAAATAGGATGACTTCTCCATATCGGTGGACATGTAGAGATAGTTCAAGTACTCAATCAGTGATGGTTTCTGATTCTGAGTTTTAATTTTTGTTAATTGAGACATTTTGAAGTTTACTTTCAAGTACATGGCAAACTTGACGAAGCAGTTCCTAGTCTTGAAAAAAAATTGTTTTAAGATTTTATTTATTTTTAGAGAGAGGGGAAGGGAAGGAGAAAGAGAGGGAGAGAAACATCAATGTGTGGTTGCCTCTTGCATGCTCCCCACTGGTGACCTAGCCCGCAACCCAGGCATGTGCCCTGACTGGGAATCGAACCTGCAACCCCCTGGTTTGCAGGCCTACGCTCAATCCATTGAGCTATACCAGCCAGGGATTATCTTAAAGATTTTAAAGAGCCTTCCAGTTGCATGCCAAGTCCTCAAAGCAGTGACTTTTCCATTTGCTTGTTTTAAGTAGGTGAGAAAAAAATAATAATAACCATTTGTCGCTGGTAGAAAAAAGTAGCCAAAGGTACAGGACCACGGTGAAGCTTCAAAGAAATCGTTCACTTGATAAGATGTAGAATGTGTTCTGTGTTTGTACACTTCCACTGTACTCACTTTCTCAGGGCCGCCCCACCACCCCCGCACTGAAAGCGGCAGTTCCGTTTCTTCACCACGTCATTGGCATGTAACCTTACATTAGTCACAGGTGCCCGGCACGGTGATTGACGTGTGTTGATATTATGTAATGGCCACCATAGTACATCTGGTTAATGTCCTGTTTCTCCGGGATTGTAGGAACGTCTAAGTCAGAGAAAGTGAAGGTCTTCTTTGAATCTCCCGAGTTCTCCGTGCTGCTGGCCAGCTGGGCGGTGCACTCCTGCTGATCGCTTGCTATCTTCGTTTTCCCAGGCGGTGGAGGGGGACGCCAGATCCTTGGGCTAGCCGGGTCATTCCTCATTTCAGGCAGAACACCTCCGACGTGGCACTTTGGTGGGGGACAGGCTAGGCGGAAGTCCCCTTCTGCCCCTCAGCTCAGCCTTTCTCTCCAGGAATGAGATGGGGCCCGTGCCCCTCTGCCTGCAGAAGACCCCCCGAGGAAGCAGGCCAGTCGGAGCAGCGCAGGGTTTGATGGGATATGCTGATAGACGCTAAGGCTTCTGAAGACCGGGAGAGGCACTTTGGGGGTCAGCAGCTGCCTTTCCTTGTCCATGAGCTACCTAGGCTTTCACACAGGGAGGAACTGAAGATTTTAAAGAATATTGTGGTTACAAGCCCAGTCCTTAAAGGACTGAATTTTCAGTTTGCTTGTTTTGAATTAATCAGGTGAGAAAAAAAATTAATAATCACCTTAGCAAAAAGTAGCTGAAGTCACAGCGCTGTGGTTTGGGGCCGCTGTGAGAACAGCCGAAACCAAGTTGTCACAGTAAGCGCTCTGAAATCAGCAGTGCTTTTCAGGTTCTTTTCCTGAGGAGCTGGTGCTAAATAGCTCCTGACACCTGCCTGAAATGAGGTTGTACTTCTGTGGACTTCTTCCATTGGAAGTGACACAGAACCCAGCTCGGTGAGCTTAATGCCGGGAGGAGCCTCCACCCGCCTGCGCACGGGGAATCCTCGGAGCTGGCTGACTGCGGGCTGCCTGGGCCCTGCTGCTCAAGCAGCTTCATCAGAATCCACGGCTCTCCCCTGGGAGGAGACCTGGGTGATCTCACCGCGTTGGGGCAGAGGTCTGGTCAAGCCTGGGGAGCAGCCCCCGCTGCCCGGCGTCTGAGCCTTTCCTCCCTCGGGGCATAAAGAGTTGACGCACCTGATACAGCCTCCCCCATCCGCATGGTCACTGTTCCTGCTGTTCCTTTCTTTCCTCCCGGCCTCCTCTCCTGATGCCCTGGAGGCCTGGGAGTGGGAGCGTGTGGGCCACCTGCTCTGTTAGGGACCCTGGCAGCGACATCTTTGTGGGATCGTCACTCCCCCCTTTAGATAAAATTTGGACCTGAGGAGGCATTTGTGCCTCAGAGTCCAATGTCACCATGACCTCTTATGCAGGCAGGGGTTATCTTACATATGAGCACAATAATTATATTCACTCTTTTTTTTTAAATCCTCATCTGAGGATGTATTTATTGGTTTCAGAGAGGAAGGGAGGGGGAGAGAGACATGTGTGAGAAAAACATTGATTAGTTGCCTCCCGTACGTGCCCTGACTGGGGATGAACTCACAACCCGGGCCTGTACCCTGACCAGGAATCGAACATGGGACCTTTCAGTTTACAGGACAACGCCCAACCCGCTGAGCCACCCCAGCCAGGGCGCCACAGTTTTGTCTGTTCAGTAGGTAATGGAAATGGAACCATGTAGAGTTATGGTGGTGACGATTTCACAATATATACAGGTAGTGAATCATTATGTTGTACACCGGAGCTAAAGTTGCATGTCAATTATACCACAATAAACGTTAAAAGTAATCTTTTATAGACATGTAAATACATTATTTCCCGTGACAGTTCTATTGGCTTTTCTTCCACAGTGTAGAAGAATCCAGTGTTACTTTGATTTCCACACTTATTTCAACATTTCTAATCAGAAAATATGACTTCGTTTTGATTGTTCTTTTAACTGGTTTCCTCTTTAGTAGTGAGTTAAATAAAATCCTTAATACATGTTCCGTTTTTAAAAGATGGAATCATGCGGTATGTATTTTGTTGAGTCTAGGTTCTTTTGCTTGATGGAATGCTTTTGCGGCCTGCCCGAATTGTTGAACGAGATGGTAGATCGCTCTTTTTTGTTGCTGAGGAGGAGGTCATTGTAGGAAGTCTGTTCAGAAGGTATTCAGCCATGGACCGTGAAACATAGAGACATTTATTGAAGCAGATACAAGATACAAGAAACATTGTACATAGGACAGTGATGCCCCAGTCCCCTTAGAAGTAGACACCTTGGGTCCTGGCTGGTGTAGCTCAGTGGATTGAGCGCAGGCTGCCAACCAAAGAGTCTCTGGTTCGATTCCCAGTCAGGGCACATGCCTGGGTTGCAGGCCATGTCTCCAGTGGGGGCCACATGAGAGGCAACCACACATTGATGTTTCTCTCCCTCTCTTTCTCCCTTCCTTCCCTTCTGTCTAAAAATAGATAAATAAAATCTTTTAAAAAAAAGACTACATGAAGAATTATGACATCTAAATTCTTAAAAAAAAAAAAAAGTAGGCACCTTGGGACCTCACACAGTTCTCCCAATTGCCATCAGCCGCCCCATCATATTTTCCTGAATGTCATTGACAGTCTGACATCTCTTCCCTTTCAAAGGTGATTTTAGTTTTGGAAAAAGCCAAAAGTCTCAGGGTGCCAAATCTGGGCTGTAGGGGGCCTGAGTCACCTGGGTGATTTGATGTTTCGCCAAAAAACTCTGCATGAGACATGGTGCATGAGTGGGCGTGTTGTCGTGGTGAAGCTGCCAATCACCAGTTGCCCATAGCTGCGGCCTTCTGGATCATCCCAATAGTTTCCATGGAGGAATGCTCAAGCTTAATGCAAAATTGGATGCGGACTCATTGTTCTACTGGCTCAGTCATTTTGAATGCAATGGCTACACAGAACACATGCTCACTCAGTGGCGTCTACCACTCCCACTGACTAGTACAATGAAGTCGTCATTGTTCACACATGCGCACCCCAGTCCCCTCTCCTTGGCTGCCAGGTTATATCGGTGTTGTGCAAACCATTCTCATTATGTTAGCAATGGCTGGGCTTTCTCTGGACAGAACCCATATGTCCATGCCACAGCCTGTCCATTCTCCCGATGATAGAGTTTTGGGTGGTTCCCACTTTCTGGCAATTGTAAGATCGCTGGTGCATGTCCTTTCATGGACATGTATTTCCATCTGTCAGGTAAATACCTAAGACTGGAGTTGCTGGGCCATGGGGTAGATGGGTGTTGAATTCAGTAAGGGTCATCAGCGTGGCTGTGCCATCGTGTGTACAGCCCCCAGCCGTGGCTGAGGGCCCTGGTGGCCCCGCACCCTCCTGCACTCTCTGTGTCCCTAGTCTTGGGTCCCAGCGTCTCCGACGGGCGCAAAGTGTTTGTCACGGCTGGTTGAGTTTGCGTCCTCTGATGACCGATGACGTTGCGCTCCTCTTTTTTTTTTTATCATCTATCTGTGTAGGGCGTGGGCTGTTGACGATCAGGAAGACAACTCTGTCAGTGTGTCACTTTCACATGGCTGCCGACTGGCTGCCTGCCAACAACAGACCTTGTCCAGCAGTTCTGGGGCCTGAGATGCGAGATCGAGGTGCCAGGCAGGCTGTGTCTCCTCAGAAGGCTGTGCAGGCAGGACTCCTCTCCTGATTCTTCTAGCTCCCGGTGGGGCCGGCAACCCTTGGCCAGCCCCACCCCCTGGCTGTCCTCCCTGTGTGTCCTCATGTCCCCTGTCCCCTGTGCGTCTGTTGTGTCTTCCCACCACTTTAAAAAGAAATCTTGTTGCCCTGGCTGGTGTGGCTCAGTGGATTGAGTGCCGGCGTGTGAACCAAAAAGTCACCGGTTCGATTCCCAGTCAGGGCACATGCCTGGGTTGCAGGCCATGTCTCCAGTGGGGGCCACATGAGAGGCAACCACACATTGATGTTTCTCTCCCTCTCTTTCTCCCTCCCTTCCCCTCTCTCTAAAAATAAATACATAAAATCTTTAAAAAATAAATAAATATTTTTTCCTTTGTCCCAAGGCATCTCCTTAGCTGACGTGAACACGTCGGTCGTGTCTTGCACACCGTGAAGTCTTACATCTGGCCAGGAGCTCTTTTGCTTGCTCTGTTGACACTTAGCATTTTGTCTTACCAAATGGGTGACATGGAGTGAGTCGGAAGCCCTATTTGGTGGCCACGTTGCAGGCGGTAGAGGGGACAGGTGGAGAACCATCCTTGTGGCGTCCCCCATCCGGTCCTGTGGGTCTGGCCTCCGCTGCTGGGCCTCAGTCGCCGCGCCCTCTCCTGTCTAAAAGCGACATCCTTAGGGGTGTCGGCACCTCCCTCGCACATAAACCAACGTGCACCTTCTAGAGACGTGCAGATGAATCACCAGCGTCTACTGGGGAAAGACTTTTTATTTTCTCATAGTTGTCTAAATAATTTAGGAGAACAAGATGAGAACAGTAACTTGTGTTAAGGTTTTGAAGACAGTTTGTATATCTTTTAAAAGCACAGTTTTTTTTCCTGATGTTGGCTTGTTTCTTCTTTTTAAACTGTTAGTATTTAGAAGGATAGGTGATGCGTGCCCATGGCACAAGATTCAAAAGAAACAGAACATGAACAGCAAAAAGTAGTTCTCCCACTTCTGCTTCTTAGCCTACCAGCTTCTGGCGTCTCTCCCCGCAGACTCCTGTCCATGGCAAGCATTCATAAACCGGGGCTCAGATGGCGACAAGCTGTGAACCCTCTTCTACCTCTTTAAATATTTCTCCATTATGTGTTTTCATTTATTGATTGGAGAGAGAAAGAGTGAGAGTCAGACAGACAGACAGACAGACATGGATTTGTTCTTCAACTTATTCATGCATTCATGGGTTGATTCTTGCATGTATGTGCCCTGACTGGGGATCGAACCTGCAACCTTGGTGTATGAGGTCAGTGCTCCAGCCAGCTGCGCCACCTGGCCAGGGCCCCATTATTGCTAGAACATGGTTGTAAATGAGGTTAATTACTGCCTCTTTTTCTTGATTGCTCATCGTCCTGGACTATAGCTGTGCCTTGACTTATTTCAGCAGATCTTCCTGATGGACGTTTTAGGCCATTTTCTAATCTTTTTCTGTTTACGCCGAAGAGAATTTATTTTGATATCAGTTATTTTTCCTTTTCTGTGATAGAGCCATGGCTTTTCGAGCTGATTTCAAATAGTCCCCATTGTGCCTAGGTAAGAAGTGACAAAATTAGTTTTCTTTTCTTTTTTTTTTTTAATGTTATTTATTTATTCTTAGAGAGATGGGGAAGGGAGGGAGAAAGAGAGGGAGTGAAACATCAACGTATGGCCACCTCCAGCACACCCCCTACTGGGGGCCTGGCCCACAACCCAGGTGTGTGCCCTGACTGGAAATCAAACCAGCGATGCTTTGGTTCACAGGCCTGCGCTCAATCCACTGAGCCACACCAGCCAGGGCACAAATTAGGTTTCTGCTCGTAGATAGGACTGTGAAGAAAACTCCCATGGAAACTTTTATGGATGGTAACCTTTCACCTTTTGCTGAACACGCTTGCTGATCTGCGGGCCGTGAGTTCGTGGGACAGGCTAACGTTTGCAAAGGATGCATCATCTGGCGTTGCTCCTGTGTCTGCTCCCCCAACGTAGCGGTTTTTCCGGTCCAGTGACTTAGCTTCCTTCTGTCTTCAGCCACTACCGGGGTTGGAATGGTGCTCTTAGTAAAAAGAACAGAAATGATGTCCCTTCTCCATGACCCCTGCTGTGAATGGCTCTTGACTCCCTGCTGTCCCCCAGGGCCATCCCAGTGGCTCTGGGGACAGGAGTCCCTCTGTGCTTCCTGTCTTTTACTTTGGTGAGAGATGTGGCCATTGAAATGCCCCCCTGGCCTGTGGTGGCCCTGAGTAGTACATGCCCTGTGGCTGGTCTTTCGAGGTCCTTCCTCCCAGCTCCGTCCCCTGTCCTTGGACACGGTGGTTTCCAGTGTGGTGTGTGGCCCAGTGGTGCCATCGAAGATGATTTTGGGGGGAACAGGGACACACATTTTCATTCCAACCGTTCATCCAACAGCAAAGGTTTGCCAAGCGTCATCCGCGTGCTTCCCGCGGTTACAGGGCTGTCCGTAATGATGTGTCTTTCCTAATAGTTTTTATTTTGAAAATGTTCCGCTTCAGACAGGTGATAGATTGCAATCAATTCCCATAAAACTTTCACACACATTCACCTACTATTGACTTTTTGTCTCCTTTGCTTCACGCCTCTCTCACTCTGTATATAATTTAATATAATGTCTGGTCTATTTTTCTTTTTTTTTTTTGTTTAGCCATTTGAGAGTAAGTTGCAGTAAGTGCCCTTCACATTAGATTCCTCAGCACTTCTCTCCAAAGAATAAGGATATTACGCTCTAACCGGAGTGCAGTTATCAAAATCAGGAAATTTAATATTGTTCCAATGCTATTATCTCTGCGTGCATATTTGCAGCTGTCCCAGGGTCGTCCTCTAAATTGACATTTTCCCCGCTCCAGGACCCGGCTCAGGGTCGCTCACTGGGCTCCATTTCCTCTCCTCCCTTGAGACCCTTTCCTAGTGAAGAGGTTGAGCCTATTGCTCTGTGGAAGACCCGTCACTGGGAGTTCTGTAGTGTTCCAGCGACTTTTCCTTCATAGCAAGCGACACTTGTTTTCTGTGGATGGTCATGCAAAGTTTCCTTTTTAAATAACCGTATTTAGCCCTGGCTGGTGTGGCTCAGTGAATGGAGCGCCAAAGGGTCGCCGGTTTGATTCCCAGTCAGGGCACACGCCTGGGTTGTGGGCCAGGTCCCCAGTAGGGGGCATGTGAGAGGCAGCCACACAGTGATATTTTTCTCCCTCTCTTTCTCCCTCCCTTCCCCTCTGTCTAAAAATAGATACATAAAATCTTTAAAAAATAAAAAAAATAAAATTACTGCATTTAAAATAAAAAATGAACTTATTAAACAATAGGAAATAAATAATAATAGCACAAGAGATGCAATGACCTGGCAGAAATGGTGCTGGTGTATACAAATGACTGAAATCGGGAAAATCTAGTGACATCTGCGGAGGGGCCAGGAAGCCGAGGTTTTATGGTGCCTCAAGGGAGAGAGGCCCCGGGGGTGCGAGCTCAGGCCCTGGTCTGCGAGCTGGTGACAGCCCCCAGCCCAGCGGGGCCCCTCCTCCCAGCCCGCAGCCCCTGCCCAGGCCGGCAGGCAAGCAGTCAGGATCTGCTCCTGTGATGTGCGCCTCGGCCCACAGATGGTGCTTCCCTGTTTGCTCCTCTTGCTTCAGTTCTCCCAGCTGCAGAGTCTGAAGTTCTCCCTCCCCGGAAGCCTTTCCCATGGGGAGTGGGTTGGTCATCTGAGCTACAATCTGCCCTCAGTAAAATGCTACTTTTTGCATTTTTGTTTTATATATACATATATTTTATAAAAGATTCTATTTATTTATTTTTAGACAGAGGGGAAGGGAGGGAGAAAGAGAGGAAGAGAAACATCAATGTGTGGTTGCCTCTTGCGCGCCCCCTACTGGGGACCTGGCCTCCTACCCAGGTGTGTGCCCTGACTAGGAATCCAACCAGCAACCTTTTGGTGCATAGGCCGGCACTCATTCCACTGAACCATGCCAACCAGGGCTGTTTTATATATTTTTATGTGTTTATTTATATTAAGGTGTGCTTGGCATACGAAAGAGCTGTATATATATAATGTGTACATCTTCCTGCATTTGGAGATGAGTAGAGTCCCATGGAGCCATCACCATGTACCATGCCCTGCATTGATCCGTCCCCTCTAGAACTTTCCTCTGGCCCTCTTTTTGGGGTATGAACATTGAACATAAGGTCTGGTCTCTTAACATCTTTTTAAACACACAACACAGTGTTGCTAGTGGTAGGCAGTAGGTCTCGGGGACTTAGTCCTCTTGTGTAAGTGAAGCGACGTTCCCCTTGACCCCCCCCCACCGAGGGCTCCTGGTCGTCACCTTTGCACTGTCTGCCTCTCTGAGTTTGCCGATGTTAGATTCCTCATATGAGTGGGGTCACGTCGTATTTGATCTTCTGTGTCTTGCTTAGTTCACTTAGCGTAATGTCTTCCAAGTTTATCCACACCGTGGCAAATGGTAGGGCTCTCTTTTTTTTTTAAAGAAAACATGAATATCTATATCACATTTTCTTTTTTTTTTTTTTTAAATCCTCATTAAAGGATATGTTTATTGATTTTTAGAGAGAGAAGAAGATGGGGGATAGAGAGGAGAGAAGGAGAGAGAGAGAGAGACACTGATGTGAGAGAGAAACATCGATCGACTGGTTGTCTCCAATATGCACCCTGACCTGGCATTAAACCTGCAACCAAGGTATGTGCCTTGACTAGGCATTGAACCTGCAACCTTTTGGTGTACAAGACGATGCTCCAACCAAATGAGCTACCTGGCCAGGGCTATAACACAGTTTCTTTGTCAGTATGTCCATCACTTGGGGGGATGATGTATGAAATATTTTCTTTGTGGGAGGCTCCCGTCTTAGGTCTCTAACTCGACTCCAAGTTCCCCGGGGGGCAGGGACCCGCTCTCATTCAGAATCTCCAAAGGACGGAGGTGCTGGCCTGGAACTAGATGATGTCGGGGAGATGCAGTCTTTCCCCTCTGTGCTCAGTGGCTCTCAGGCCCGAGTCAGTGTTTGCCTGGACCTCCGCAGTCACCCCTTCAGGGGTGCCCTCCGGCAGGCTGCCCCGGACTGCCTTCAGCATCGTTTTCCCGTGACACTGACTCATGTTCTGGAACCGTGTGAACCTAATCCGGCCACCCTGCCCTTTCCCCCACCCGAAGCATACACTCAAAACCTTCCGCTGCCTACAGGAGCGTCTTTTGAATTAGGGACACGGACCCCTGGGGGTCTTCAGAATTGCACAAGGTGACTGTGAGTTCTACAAGGATCTTTTGATTTTAGGTTTCAGTTTTCATGATAATCTTCAAGGCATTTTTAATATAAGCTTATAGCGGATTATCTGTGTCACTACTTTACAGCTGATCCTGTCGAGAGATTTCAGTGACTGCATTTCTGTTTGGTTTTGCTTTGGTGCCAAGACACCATCCAGAGTGACAGGGCTGTGACTATTCCCGCAGTGTTTCTCTCAGAGAGTGTGTGTGTGTGTGTGTGTGTGTGTGTGTGTGTGTGTGTGTGTGTGTGAGTTTGCAGCTTTGAGAAGCACTGGCCATGGGCTAAAGCCATACCCCAAAGTCCAGCTTACAGTGACTTCCATGTCCAAGTTCATGTTCACCTCTCTGGCCTCCAGACTTACCTGTACAGCTTCCTCCTTGCCCCCCCACACCTTTAGTCCTTAGTGCACCCCAGAATTCCTTTTCACCTCTCCAGACTCAACTCAGTGTCCCATCTTCTCGCAGGATTCTCCAGAGGCCACTTCCGCCCTGTGGAACGCCCTCGGCGACAACCTTTAGCTCACTGATGCCACCCAGGGTCCACCTGTGTGTCCCCCCCGGCAGACTGCGAGCTCCCGGGGGATGGGGCTGGGCCCTCTGCCTTTGTGTGCCTGGAGCCCAAAGGCACCTAATCCACCACACTTGTCCCACGGCGTGGCCGAAGCCCAGGAGTCTGTGGGCACAGCAGATGGCTTTCGAACTCTCTTCCCACGACAGATCTTGGGTTCTGCGTCCTAGGGAGCTGGGAGATTTGCTGGTCTGAGTGGTCATCCAGTGTCCTGCCTGTGTAGACGAGCATAACAGACAGACGCTTGATGACCGCTTCCTGGTCTCTCTGCTCAAGACTGAGCAGGGGTCATCTTTTTCCCGTTTGGGCAAGTGCTTTGGAAAGAAAGAAAGGGAAGGAAGGAAGGAGGGAAGGAAGGAAGGACGGAAGGAAGGAAGGAATCAGAACTGTCCATTAAGATGGCGAAGCAGCGTTGCTGGTGTGTTATTCTGCACTTTCCCTTAAACTCTGCCTCACTGACCACGGCATCAGAGCGTTTGCTGAAATGCACAGCACAGGTTGCATGTGGGCTGTCCTGGACACGTTAAAGTTTCCCTTGACGTGTTTTCCCAGGGCTGGCTACGCTCATACTCACTTGGCTTTTTAACCTTTTTAGCAATGACTCTGGTTGTACTTATTCCACAGAGTTTTTCATAGCCACCCCCCCACCCCAAATCCCACCAGCCTCGCCCTCCAGCCATTGCCGAAGGGAGCCTCCCCCTCGGCCCTTGGAGGTGGACTCACTGCATGATGCCTGTTCCCTGGGGCCGCTGGGCAAATGTATTGGTTTGAACTTGAACCCTGCTTCTCTCTCCTGTGCTTGTTTGTGTATGATAAACTTTCTGAAGATGTTTGAAAAGTCAATGTTTGAATTGCGTAACCTTATTTGATCGACCTTTTACACTCCCCTCACTGGCGGGCCGGGGAGGGGCAGCCTGGCGGGTGTGCGGTGGCTGGAGAGACTGGACGCGCTCACTGAGACGGCACCTTCGCTTCCCTGCGCCTCGGCACCTCCCGCTTCTCCTCTGGCGCAGGCTGGCTGTTGAGGTAGAAATTAATTTAATAGGAGTGTTGGTTTTTTTTTTTCTTTTCTTGCTGGTAGAGCCCTGCATCATCTCTCCTGAGGATCCCAGTGAAGGGCACTGTCACCCCCGGAGAGTCTTCCATCTCAGATCTGACACTCCAGCAGGGTGACAGTGACAACCATTTTATAAAAATAACATTTTTTACTCTTATAGCAGTAATATACGCTCAAGGCAGAAAACTTGGAAGATTCAGAAATATCGCAAATAAAAAAAGACAATCTCCGCACCCCGGGGTGGCTGCAGGAGCCTCCTTCTCATGTTGCTTTCCACACTTTCCCTTGCACATTTACGGCTTCATTTTCCAGATGGAGTTACTGGCTCTTTCCCTCCTCAGCGGAGCATGACCATCTCGCACTGTCCGTGTTGATCTTCTTAGCGGAGGCAGATAGCACATTTACTTAACCAATCCCTGGTTGGACATTTAGTTGGTTGGGTTTAATTTCCTGTTATTATAGTTATCTTGTGATAAACATCTTTATCCCTGCATCGGTGCTGGTATCTCTTTTATAATTTCCTGAGGACAAATGACGAGAAATAGAATGCTTGAATCAAAAGGGATGTGCGTTGAACACCACAAGAAGAATAGATTGATTTCCTACGTGTCATTCATGTAGAAAATTGAAGCTTAAATTACAATTCCACAGTCCATGTTAATCACCGGGTGACCTGCCTTTAAAATTCCGCCGTGGCGAGGAACGCAGGCCTCGGAGCCACTGCCTGGCTTCTGGTCCCCGGTCCCCCTTAGCAGTCGTGTGACCTTGGCAGGTCACGTTAGCTTTCTTTGCTTCCGTCGCCTCATCTACAAAAGGGGAACAATAAAAATACCTCATCAAGTTATAATGTGAAATGAAATGAACTACTATGGGTGAAAAGCACCCAGAATAGCCCCTGGCACATAGCAGCTGCCATAGAAGTATTTGCTGTTATTTTCTTGTCTAGTTTTTCAGTGAATGAGTCCGTGCACCTCAATGAGCGTGGACCCTGTTATTCTTTTTAGTGGCTGTATAATATTCCACCGGAAGCCTGCGCCTGCATGTGTGTACGCGACCAGTCTTGTGTGTGCTGGCCAGTTATCTGCTTGTGATAAGGTCCCAGAACTGGGGCGGATGGGGGCTCACTTTTACATGGTTTCACACGTACATGTTTCTAAGCTGTATCTTCAGAAAGAGGAGCTAGCCGCCCACCGGGCGCCTTTTGGGGGACATGTTCAAATTGGAACTACAACTTATGATACCCATGTTATTCCCCTACCAACCTCCCTCAGGCAGGCGTTGCCACCGCTGGACCCTGTGTCCATGCTCTTATTGGTTTTCTAGAAGTAAGACTGTACTGAGGCACTGTTCTGTGTGTTGATTTTTTTCACATAACAGCATAAAAGGGTGGCAGCCCATGCCCGTAAATGATACTGTGATTTGAATGTCAAACCTTCTTTTTCACTGTTGGAGGGAAGGAAGTGACGGGAAGTGAGGCTAACCTTGTATCCTATGGCCTTGCTATAATCGCTTGTTGCTTCCAGGAGGTTTTTGGTCATTGTTGTTGATGGTTCTTTTGGATTTTCCACATAGACGATCAGAACAATCACTTTTTAAAATGATGCTCTACTTTGCTCCTGCGTTCTCACCCACCCAGGGAGAGATTTTGTGGAGAGAGGAGGGTCTGAGGCGGGAAGGACCATCGCCCCATGAAAAGAGCAATTGCCAAACACCCTAGTGCAGTATACGTAATGTGCCGTGTGGGAAAACACTCACCTTTCCGCATTCTTCTTCCTGGATGCTCGGTGCACCCTGAACTGCTTCTCAGAGTGGAAGGCATGTCCATTTCGGGGCTCGGTGGTCTCAGGTGGCCAGGTTGTGGGATGCCAAGAGCTAAGACCTAGGCTCTCTGGGGAGCTGTGGGTGTCGGGGCTGCCCTGAATCTGTGGGAGGCAAAAGCCTGGTGTTCTAGGGTTGCAGACTCAGCGGTGGCGGCCTTTCCCAAGAGGCCAGTATAGGGTCCGGGGGTGCCAAGCTGGCGCTTATACCTTTCCTCTATGTTTGGCATAAAATAGCTTCCAAGCATGGAATAGCCAAGAAACAAAAAACCAAAACAAACGAACAAAAGTTTTGGGATTGCAAAGATATCACCTTTTGCAGTAGACATCGTTGTTTTCACCTGGGCTGGGTGGGGATCTTCCGCTCCCAGTGCCCTGATATCCCTTTGGAGAACTGCCCCTTCTCAAGCCTAGGGCTCCAAGCCAGGACTTGGGCCTGGCCAATCAGCATATTCCACTGGCTTGGCCTCTATGATTGGCTCAGTGGTGGGCCTGGGCCTCCAGCTGAGCCAATGAGAGCCCTCCCTAGGACTTTTGCTAGAAATGACTGGGAACCAGGAATTACTGGAACCCTTCCAGTGGCCATTGCCAAATTTAGGATGTCATCCCAGAGGTGGGATTGAGAACGATGCCCCACTCCTGGGGGAGGGCCTGGGAAGCCTGCTTGAGAATGAAGCCACCACAGAGGAGAGCACGGGGAAGAGGTGGGAGAGAAATAGGCCTGCCAGGACTGTCTGAGGCCCGGGATCCTACCGGGCTGGAAGGCAGCCATGCCCTGGTCCTTTCACGTAGTTACATGAGCCAGTAAATCCCCTTCTATCCGTCAGCTGGTCTGACTGCGTGTGTCGCTGAAAAGTGAAAGAGCCTAAACGGACACCGTCCGAGAACCGTGCAGAGGGCTGTCATTCAGCAGACCTGGTTCTGGAAAGACGAACTCCAGACGCCCAGGGGAGAAGCCGGGTCTGTGCCTTTCTCTCTCTCTTTCCTGGAACCCGAGCCACGCCCGCACTCCCTCCTCACTCCGCAGCTCTCATACCCAGGGCTGGCCTGTAACCCCTCTGAGCCCCATTGTCCACCTGCAGCCTGCCTCAGGATGGCGCTGAGCAGCACCTACCCGGCATGCAGCAGCTTGGACGTCCATCTGTCCGTCTGTCTCCTGCAGGAGTTTGAGTCCTGGGGGAGCTGGAGCTCAGTCTGGCCCCCCCTCCCCCAGGCGCTGGCATCCTGCCTGCCACTTGCCATGTGCTCAGTGAACTGAATGGAAAGGGAAGCAGCCCAACTGGAGAGTGGATCACCTGGAAATCAGGACACGGGCAGGCCTGGGGACAAGGAACGAGTGGTGGACTTGGAGTCCAAAAATAAAGGAGGGCACTGTGCCCCGCAGTTATCCAGGGACCTGCCTGGGCTGCTTTGGGCTCTAGCTGCCTCACCCACGGCAGGAAGGCCAGGAGCCCGGCCCTGGGCGGGTCAGGGAAAGTCCTGGCAAGGCAGCAGAGGGGGGGCAGATCAGGAAGGCTATGTTATTACCCCCATTTTATAGACGAGGAAACCGAGGCACTGTGAGCTTAAGTCACTTGCCCAGTGCTACCCTGCTGGTGAGTGGGGAGGGCTGCCCCGGAGCCCGGGTCTGCTGCCCTGGAGCCCTTGGCCTTTGTTTTCAGGCTCTGCTCTCTTCATGGGCACAGAGACCACTTGGCACCCGCCCCAGGCTCCAGCCCTCCCTGAGCGGAAGGCCCTCCAGCATCACAATAAACTGCCAGTACCGCAGCACGCTCGGTGTGTGATGTCAGAAACGGTGCTCCCGACCCCGGACCCCAGCGGCGTGATGGGCCAGGCGGGGCGAGTGGCATGTTTCTATAGAGACTGCTTCGTAGGTCCCTGAAAGGCAGCAGGACCTGGTGAATGGGACGCGGGTTCAAAGGGGAGAACGCTGCTCTTTCCCTTCCTGTTCTCGTGACTCGTGCTTGACCGCATTTGGAGGGAAGGTCGAAGGCACATGTTTGAGGCCCTTGTCGTGGCGAAGGGAGGTCACCTCCGAAAGGCTGCCCTGCCACCTCAGCCAGGATTCGGGAGAGGCACTGGGAGGCAGCACCAAGGCGGGTTCAGCCCACCTCCACCCTGGTCACCTGCAGGCGGGGTTCCTGGGGGGAAGGGGGTGCAAGGGTGGGAGGTGGCTTCCTGAGAATTTCCAGCCACCAGAAGGGGGCAGACAGTGACCTCTGAAGCCAGGACACAATGGGTCTGTGAGGAGGCAGGCGGGAGGGGACAGAGGCGTCTGCTTGCCCCCATGACCAGGACCACCTGAGGACAACCTGTGTCCTCACAGGCTGGGTCTGGCGCCCCTGAAACGTCCACTGTGGTCTGGCTCGGAAGACCCCACCTGAACCCCACCTCTCATATCAGGTCACCCAGCAGGAGCAGCTGGGACGGGCTTAGGGGTGGGTGGTCTGACTGGGAGGGAGTCAGGGCTGGGGGCTCATCTTGAAGCTGAAAAACAGAGTTGTGTATTTACTTGTGGTGGCTGGAGGGGCTGGAGGAGGTTTGGGGTGGGTTTGTGTTCCCCCCAGCCATGCCTAGGCCTAGCTACTGCTCGGAAAGTTCCACGCCCTGGCCTGTGTGGAGGGCCCTGCACACTGTGGCTCCAGGCGGGCAGCCCTGGGAGACGGGGCCGCCTCCCATCCTGCCCTGGTGCTCAGCAGGATGTGGAGAGCTGGAGCTGGCCGTCTGCTAGGGGCTCCCTGGTGCCGGGTCTTCTCACAGTCCCCCGACCTCCCAGACCTCCGCCCTGCAGCCCTGGCTCTCTGATCACTCAAACAAAGAGAATTTTTAAAGTGACTTGAGCTGGACACGCTGCCACCAGAGGTTGTCCGCCCAGGTGACCATGAGCTCCAGCTTGGGCCTTTGAAGAATGCTTGGCTTCCTGGGGCCTCGATGGGTTTTCACAGCAAAATTAAGGAAGGTCCCACCCACGCAGACTCCTCCCCTAGGCCAGGCCTCACTGTGTCGCAGGGGGGCTGTGGGGCAGGGGCAGGCGCTGACATCCTCCGGATCCGATCCTGGGTTTGCCTTTGGACCATCATGCATTGCTCAGCCTCTGCCTGGACCCTCTGCTGAGTGCAGCCAACCCTTCACCTTTCAAGTGCCAGCTTCAAGGTGACTTCTTCCAAGAAGCCTTCCCTGACCACCAGGCCCCTCAGCTCTGTGCTATCGTACCTCTCCTCAACAGTTTGTGTTGCTACTGGTCCCAGGCTTGCTTCGGAGCCCCACAGCCAAGCTCTGGGCCGGCGCAGAGTAGGTGCTCAATAGATGTATTACCTGAGAGCAGGCCGGAGGAGGCCCATGTGAGCTCCAAGACGCTGCTCTTGCAAGGACAGGCCCGCCGAGGGAGGGGCCTAACTCTAGACCCCAGGGCACACTCACAGGCCTCTGAGCCACACCCGAGGCCTCCCCACCTGCTGTGACTGTCTCCTTTTCCTCCCTGGAAATGCACCTTCCTCGCTGGCCACACACAGACCTAGAGCCTCCCGCAGGACCTGAGCTGATGGGGCCGCCAGCCATTCCCGCACAGGGAGCTGCCCTGGTCGTGGTCCAGAGCCTGCCCAAGAGCCCCAGGCTTTGCTTCTCAGGCCCTGTCCTCTCCTCCTGTTCAACACCCCCCCCCAAAATCCCCTAAGGGCCTGGGCAAGCGGAGCCCCCAGCCCCACATTCCCCAAAGCTCCCACCTGTAGCCTCTCGCTGGCTATCAAGAAAAGTGTCCCTTTAAGATAAGTCCGGGCACTCTCTCCCAAGCCAAGCCTCGGAGGCTTCTGGACGTGGCACGTGGCAGTAGTCCATTACTCAGTTACCACGCAGACTGGTCCCCGGAGCCACCACACACAGTGTGCAGAACGGGGCATCCCCAGAGGAGTAAACACAGCCCTGCCACCCGACTCCCAAGCTTATCCCAGGAGGTCCCATCCTTTCCGCTCAGGGAAAACCTGGGAAAAAATCCATTTTAGTGGCTCATGGGAAGGCATTAAAGGACTCAAAGCAGCTCTAAACCAGTAAGAATGGCAGGTCACCAGCAGACGTTGTAACCACAGAACTAGCTCAGACTGGTCCTCTTTGGTTTCTGATAAGACTGGAAACCAAGGTTAAACCTTAGATATACCACTCACAAGTCACGGTGGTGAACCCTTAACTGCTTCCACGACATGGAACCGCAGGACCCGAACCGGAGCTCCAGAACCCTTTCAGAAGCGAAGGTCCGCTGTCCAGAAGGATCCGGTGCTGAAACCCCTGGATCAGGGAGGAGACAGATTTGAGCCCTGCCCCCTGTCTCCTGGCCCGACGATAAACACTTTTTTAAAAAAAATTTCTGCAAAGCTCTTGCCACAGTATTGGCTTCTGTGCTCGATGGGTGGTGAGCCTTTGCTCGGTGACAGAGTGGGTGGCAGAGCCCACCCTTTTGCTGTCTGCTCAGGGAGTCCTTTGGTGGCAGGGCATCCCTGGAGCGGCCACCGCACCACAACAGAGCAGTGCCAGGGAGAGAGGATGCCCGGCCCAGCTCCCCCCAGCCTCTCTGTGACCCCGGGCAAACAGTTAAATCGACGTTGCGAAACAAATGGCCTCGGGGGCTGTGTGGCAGCAGAAATGAGTCCCTCTTGTCGAGTCGGGAGAGCCCCCCCCAGAAGGGTTGGCCTCGCCAGCCGACTGGTACCTGGCAGGAAAAAAAAATCAGTTGTCAGAGTTGTCAGATCTGATAATCATGTTTAAGAAAAATTTTAAAATTCTGGGTTGTTATATACAATTTCCCATTTTAAATGGTGGCTCCGTTAAAACATCGACACACCAGCCAGGCAAACAAAATGTCTCTGTGAGCTGTATTCGAGAGGGCAGTTTCCGCATGAAGCTCGTAGAGGGTCCATCTGTAAAATGAGGGTGCTGTTTCCTGGCTGGGGGGCCACCGGCAGCCCCTCCCAATGAATCAGCTCTGTCCCTAGGCCACATGACCCCTGACTACTGCTGATTGGCCCAGGGGTGGGCACCTGACCCAGGACAACCAATCACAAGCTGGCAACAATTGACACAGCACCGTGGGCGGGATAGCTGCCTTGGGCCACTCTATCCGCACTCCTAATACCCCAGGTCCTCCCCGGCCTGCCCCTTTTGTCAGGCAGGTCCAATGGCACCTCTCTGCAGGGTGGCACCTGTCTGGTCGCCCTGTTTAAAGTGCCCGCCATCCGAGGGCATATCTGATGTAGCTGCAGCACCCAGAATGGTGCCCGCCCCATTACACACCCGCACCGAATACTTGGTGAAGGAACCAGTGAGTCCCCACGAGGGTCCGTGTCCCTTGTCGCTCCACGCCCCCACGCCCCAGGTGACCTGTGCTAGCGTCAGCAACCAACAGAAGTCAGCCGGCACTGGCTGCTGTCCGGAGTAAAGTCCGTGCACTGCGACCGCGCCGAGTAGCTGCTCAGTGCACGCTGGGGTCCTCCTTTTTCAGGTCTTCTCCGTCTTTCAGTCTGCAGGGCTGCCTCCCCGTGCGCGTGTTCTCCTGTGAGTGTTTCAGCAGCCTCAGCAGGCCGATGGGGGGCCCACGGTCATTTTGAAGCCCCCCCTCTCAGCAGTTCCTGGCCCCACTCTGTCACCAGGGCCACAGCCTTCTTGGAACCCCACGTGTGGGCCTGCTCCCGGCCCGTTCAGAGTGTCCAGGATGGAGGGCGGGCAGCGTGCTGCAGCCTGGGACTGATGAAGAGATCACCAAGCAGCCGGCTCCTTTGGTGTGTCATCCAAAAAGAAAATCAATGTTAAACAGCAGATAAACGATGACAGGCGTTTTAAGAATGTATTTTACAGGCGATTCCCTGCGAACAGGATGGGCGGACTGGTTGAGAACCCGCCGCTGAGCCCCGTCAGGGGGCGTCTGGCGTGGACCCTCTCGGGCTCCACAGTCTCCGGCTCAGCATTGCAGCCCCTGATACCCAGACTGGAGGGCGCCTGCAGGCCGGGCTGCTGGCAGCTGGGGCAGCCGGCCAGAGAGGGTCTCAGGCTGGAGGTCACAGCCACGCCGATGCTGGAAACCCTTCCAGCTGAGAGCCAGAAGCCGGGTGCTGGTCCAGGCCTGGCCGGAATCTCCCAAGAAAGTGGGGGCCGCTCTGCTTCTCTGGGATGGGCCGTCTTTTTCTCTGAAATGAGAGTTACCATTCCTACCCACAGGGAGGGGTAACCGAGGTTGGCCAAGGCGTGGTTAAAACCCTTTGAGAACAGATCAATTTATTTTAAACAGGGAAAACCCTCACAGGACAAAAATAGTCAAACAATGCAAAAGGCTCTCCGATAGAGTAAGCCTCCTTCCTGCCCTAGGACCCTGCTCCTCCTTTCCTCTCTCCTCTCTGCAGGGGCCACTGCTGGCCATGGGGGCTTTGTCGTGCACGGAGCTCTGGGGGGTGGGGGGAGAAATACAGGCTCTCTGCATTCGGACGACTCTTCGAAGCAGGCCCGCAGCCCTGAGTGTGGTGAGGGGCAGCCTCAGGCCCCAGAAAGCTGAGCCCTGTCCTTTGGTGACACTCATGACCCCACTGGGGACAGGACCCATGCAGTGCTATGGCCTCTGCCCTAGGCTGTTGCGGGGGGGAAGGGGTTACCACGTATGAAGGCAGTCTCCCCCAAGAGTTGTCTCCCCCTTCTTTCAAATCTGGACTGTCCACAGCCATTTGGTCTATCCCATGTAGGCACATACCCAAACCACGCCGGTGGATCAACAGTGAATCAAGGTCACCACAGCATCCCCACCAAAGGTGGGGGCTGCCCTGGGACTTCTGGGAACAGAGAACCCGGCAGGACCCCAAAGGACCCACATACAATCTTTAGTCTCCATTCCCTTCGGCCCATTTCATGGCACTGACTTGCAAAGGGGATATCTAGTGGATTGGAGTCTCCCCTTTATTCCCCAAGTGGGGACCAGTGGATGTGGTACTAAACAGAATCATCTTTGGAGAGGGTACATGGCTAGGATGGTTCATCTGCATATACCAGAAAACCTCAAGGTAATAGTGGCTTCAAGGAGATTAAGTTTATTTCTCTGTTGTAACACGAGTCTAGATGTCGACAGCCAGGGTGATGGGAAGCTCTACCACCATCACTGACCCTGGCTGCTTTTCTTTTTATGCTCCACCAACCTCAGCCTGGGCATCCATCCTCAAGGACACCGCACGGCTCATGAGGGCTGCCAGAGCACCAGCCATTGTGACCAGGATCACAGGAAGGTAAAAATGCAGAAAAGCAAAAAGGGGCTCTTCTCAGCCCTGTCAGTTCCCTTGAAACACACTTTCCAGAAGTCTCACTCAAGTTACTCACTTCTCATTGGTGAGAACGTGGTCCCTGGCTGCAAGAGAAGCGGAGACATGTGTATTATGCCAGGGGACATGACCAACTGAACATCAAGGTTTGATCATTTCAAAGAGGAAAGGAAGAATGAATGTTGGGAAAAGTAAGGATCACCGTCTGCCACAAGTTCAACCTACAATCTACACCTTTATTGGGCACCTAATGTATACCAGGCACAGGATTTGCATTGTTTGACTATTTTGCCATAAGGAGATCAATAAGATAAATGGTCCTGTCTCTCAAGGAGCCAACAGTCTAGAGTGGGTGATGGATCGCAGCTGAAATGGCTTTCATAGTTAAGGGTTATTTCGGCAATAGGGTGTTGAAAAAGAAAAAGTGCCCTGGCTGGTGTGGCTCAGTGGATCGAGTGCCGGCCTGCAAACCAAAGGGTTGCTGGTTCGATTCGCAGTCTCTTGTTTGCCCCAGTCCTCGCCAAGCTCTTCTACCTCACACCTTCCAAGATACCTGCAGGGCCAAGGCGGGCATCTGAGCGTGCAACCTCTGCTTGGAGAAGGGGACCCAGGTGGGTCCCAGGACAAGTTTCGGCAACAGCAAGCTGACACTGCCAAGACAGCCCTTGTGGAAGTGAACTCCCTTGAACTTGTGCCTCTGGGGGTGGAAAATGGCTCTGAAATTAAAAAAAGCAAACCAAGCCCACCTGCCTTCCAGAAAGCCTGTGCTCTTCTCTGAGGGAGGTTCTGAAGACGTGACAACCTCCTCCGCGGCGTCTCCTCCCTTTGAGAAGGCGTCTCCAGCATGTGGCAGCAGGGAGGGCTGGCAGAGGCGGGTATGCCTCTGTCCCCAGCAGAGAGCCCCCGTGTCAGGCCAAGGAGGCCCTGCCGAAGCAGCATCCCTAGGACCCAGGCCCCCCCTTGACTCACCCCTGGCGGAGGCTCCTCATCGGCGCTCCCAGTCTTCTTTGCGGGCTGCCCCCGGAAACCTTCCTCCGAGCCCAGGGCTGGCGGGACCTGGCTGGAACCTCCCTCGTCTCGCTTCAGAGCGCCCACCCGGCAAGACACCCCAGAGCCGTGGGAGCTGCAGCGCATTCTGGGTGGCCTCCCCTCCTGCCCGGCCCAAGGGCGTCTTCCAGCTATAAACTGAGTAAATTGAAAATGTTACTGAGGGTTGGAGATAAAAGGGAGAGCTGGGTGTCTCCATGAATAAAACATGATTGGGAGGCCATTTCTTGGAAAAATAGAGAGAATAAATTGTGGCCGATCAATTTTATCTAATTTCTTGGCCGAGCTTCTGACATGCAAATGAATGTGCTCATAATTTATGAGTGAGCTGCGGAGATTACTGGGGGAGGGTGCCTGGCTTTCTGGGGAAGAGGGGAGGGGCCGGGCTAAGGGTTTAACGGACATCCACGAGGCTTTTCCTCCTGAAAACCTGAAGATTTAGAAACCCTCCCAGCAAAGGAGAAAGCCGGGCCATGTATGTTCTGGGTTCAGGCCCTGTCTTCGTGGCCAGTTCCTCTGGTCGCTCACCCATCCCAACCATGCAAATGGCCAGCTGGCCAGGCCTGGCCGCAGAGACACGGTGAGGCCCCCAGGCCTTGGCTCGGCTGGCCCTCACCTCACCAGGCAGACTTCCCTCTGACCTCTGGTTTCCAGCCTGGGCCTCCCTGGTGGGTCCCAGGAGCCCACCTTTCCTTCTGGGCTCCAGAGCCGCATGCTCGCCCTCTTGCTTGGAGGGGGCATGCTGGCCCGCGCCTGCGTCCAGACGTGTGTTGTCTTTGGCCTGAGCAGTGACCGTGAAGTGTCTGACTTGGATGCCAGCGTCAAGAAATTGGGAGACTTCCCGTGCCCTTCAGGATGTCTGGCTTCTACGAACGATCAGAATATCTGGTTACAGGGGCCTGTGTTTTCACTGGCAGGGATCAGGAATAACCACCGGCCCTCCAAGAGAGCTGCATACCCCAATGTGCCGCAGATCCCCCTGCTCCCTATTGCCTCTCTGGCCCTGAAGCCAAATGTCGAGGCCATTTATTATTGGGTTTGCTCTATCACTTTGCTTATACAATCATGCGCCCTATAACGACAATTCAGTCAACGAGGGACCACATGTGCGATGGCGGTCCCGTAAGATAATCACAGAGCTGCATGTCCTGTAGGCAATGGAAGGGTGTGTGGTTCGGGAGGAACCTGTCTTTCGACAGGAGCAGCCCCTGTGTGGCTTAGCCACAGGCCCCTCTCACGTAGCCCCTCGACTCCGGGTGCACTCCTTATTCATGGGGCACCCCAGCCCCCCCAGACCTCACACACTGGTCTTCAGAGCACATTGCTGGACATTCTTTGTTGAGGACCTGAGGTCCTGGACAAGGACACAGGTCCACAGGAGTGACCTTGACAAGGACTGGGGACCGCTGCCACCTCAGTACCTTAAGAGCTTTCTGCGGTCATGTGAAGCCAGCCTGCCTCCGCACTTTGGAAGTATTTTCAGGTTGTGGTGCTGTCAGGCATAGGTAAGTTTTATTTCCTTCATCAATGCGGTGCCAGAGAGAGTGCTCTGTACAAGACAGAGGCCGAGGAACCAAAGTCGGAACAGTGAGCCCTCAGTTCTACCCGCCTCTGCACGATACGCACCCTTTTCCTTTCGAGTACTCAGCGCTAAGTTCCACAACCTTAGCGCTGCTCCGACAGGCAATGGCCAACACCACGTCGCGCTGGGACCATCTGGCGCCTTTCTCTCTCCATCCTGGTTTCTTACTGCGCCTCTGTTCCTTCCCCCAGAGCTCCATAGTTCTGCGTCCTTCCTCTCATCGGGGTCTCTGTCACCTCCTCCAAGTGGCCTCCCTGGTCGCTCGTGACTGTTTTCACAGCGCTCAAGTTCCTCTGGCATCCCCTGGGCTCTTTTGTGCACTGCCCTTACCCACCTTGCTCGCTCAGAGGCCGCTGCCATGCCTACCGGGCGGAGCCTGACTTTGGGGTGCCAGGGTGGCCCCAAGCACTCAGGTGTAGAATGGATTGGCAGGCCTACCTGGCAGGGACAGTGCTGGGAAGACCCTGTGAGCAGAGGCCTCGGGGACGCGGTGTCACGGGCTGGGTGGGCTCGAGGTGAGGCCTGGGTGTCCCCCTTTACCACTCCCAGGTGAGACCCTGAGCATCCTGGACCGTCAGGGCGGCGAGGGAAAGTGAAGCTCAGGGTGGGGGACACCTGGCCCCGGGGCACGGCAAGTGCCTATGGCCAAAGAAGTTTCCTTGGGATCTGAGTCTGCACCCAGGTCCTCTGTGAATCCAGAGGGAACAAAGAGAAAAATAACCAAATGGGGTTTCAAACACCGTGGTGTATTTGAGAGGTTTGCCTCATACCCACAATGCTTAATGCATCCAAAAATCATGCAGTGCAAACCTGCTGTGCAGAAGATAATCAGAGTTTTTAGAAATAGTGAGCAAGTCCTACGTCCTGCGAGGGTGGTCTGAGGGTGCGTGGAAGCCGTTCCGGGATGGACCTGGTCTTTTTTATTGGCCCCTGCCCGCAGCCTGACTCCACGTGCAGGCCCATCGGGAGACCCTCAGAGCGTAAGGTTGCGGCCTTTCCTGGGTGGGAGGCAGAGCTGCCCGGCTTCCCTGACACTGGGCCAGCATCCCTCTGAGCCTCAGTGTTCCGATCTGAGAAGCAGGCACGTTCCTTTGTGCCCCGCAGTGCTGAGCGGAGGATGACTGTGTGACGGGCTTAGCACCCACCAGGTGCTGGCTGCTCGGTCGTCTGCAGAGCCGGCTCCATCCCTGAAGCTCCTGCCCCTCCGGGTATGCTCCTCTCTGGGGGAGGTTTCAGAACTCTGCTAAAAGGACCTGTCCCTTGAAAGCAGAAATGGGATTTTTCTTCCCAAATCCATTCCTTGGGGGAAGTCTTCAAAGAGAATCCTTGTAATTTCCCGTTATAAAATTTTATGTGCAATTACAGACAATGAACTGTGAGCATTAATTGGGCAGACTGTGAGGTTTTCTGTTCTTAAAACGTGGACTATTTTAAAACCTCCCAGACCACAAGAAACTGGCCTGAGGAAATAACCTTCCAGAGGGCGGCCCCAGCAGCCACCCACCCCCTGTGGTTCCCTGTGCTGCGTCTGGGACTCTCCAGGAAAAGGAAGAGCGGCTACTCCACACCCGGCCGTGCCGGAGGGTCTGCTCCGGCAAAAAGGGACCAACAGGCTCCACAGCTTCCCACCAGTTAGAGGGAGGGGCTTCCACCAGTTCTACCTGCCTGGCACACAGCAGGTCTGTAACCATCCGTCCATCCATCCATCCTCCGTCCATTTTCCAGCCGTCCAGCCAGTGTTTGTTGAGTACCTACTATGTGCCAAGCCTGGGGCATAGAGCTGTGAACAAAACAGGTAAAATTCCCTCCCTGCCACTTTGACAAGGGAGACAAAAACAGCGGAGCCCCTCCCCCGCACCCAGGTCTTCCTTCTTAGCATTTCTCACACGGTGACCGGGTGAATCGCTGGTGGCCCCCCTGGCTGGGAGTCGCGTGCTGGGGGGTATGGCTCCCAGCATTAGTGCCCGGGACACAGGCGGCCTGCGGTCGTGTTTGCTGGGTGAATGAGCACCCCTCTGTGGGGAAGAGGAGGGAGGGCTGAGCCTCATCTGTGCCCGGGGCTCTGCACGCTCCACTCTGACTGGGGGAGAATATGCACATTTAGGGGTTGTGTGTCCAGCAGAGGGAGAGGCGGGGGAGCCCGTCACAGCCCACTGTCTGCAGGGTGAGTAAACAGCAATGCCAGTGGTGGCCAGGCCTGGGCTCAGTGCTCACCTGCCATCCCAGGTCCTCCTACCCCGCCGGCAGTGACTGGACTCCGCCCCTTCCAGAGGCCACGGAGGCAGGAGCGGGGCCGAGACGTGGACCCACATGTGACCTGAGAGCCCAAGCTGGCAGCCCTCACTTCCTGCTCAAGTATAATAGAAAGATGAGACGGGAGGGAAGGCAGCTCCTTACCTCCAAGTGCTGGGCGTTCAAACACCCAGTCTGCAAATCAGATTTCTGTATCATCCAAGACGCAGGTAGGACCTCACCTGTGGGTGCCAGCCAACTGGGGAGAACGTGCAGAACGTGCTTCCATGCAGAAACAGAGCAGACAGCAGTCAGACCTGGGCCAGCGCCTCCTGATGCTGGCTGACAGGCCGCTGTACTGCTCTGGGCAGGTGGATGTGTCCGGGCTGCCAGGCAGGGCCTGGGCCCCGTGAGGTCAGAGGTCTCTTGGGCCCGAGTCTGATTCTCCCTGAACTCTTGGCTCTCGGGGCCCAGCTCGGAAAGAGTGAGGCTAGCCAGGCACCAGGCCTCCTGGGACCTGTGTCCCTTGCTCCCTCATGACGGGAACCCAGGGGGCCCAGGGCACCCCTGGGGGAGAGAGCTTGGCAAACTTTTCCAGTCCACTTTCCAGTGGCCCAGGCTTCCTCTGAGGACATGGCCTGCTGCTTCTCTGGGCTCCGTCTCCCATGGGTGCAGGGCCCTGGGGAGGGGCTGTGAGTGATTGGAGCCTGGCGACTCCCACGTGAACTGTGTCCCCCTGAGGGTTCCTTTCCAGGAGGGTTCCTGACTCTGGAGACTCTCTTTCCAGCCCTTTCCCTCAGGGACCTGTCCCCAACCAGGCCGGAGCCCAGGTTGCTGGGCAGAGGCCACCGAAGGCCCTGGGGACCAAGAGAAGCCTGGAGAAAGCCTCAAGGGCCTGGTGCGCCCAAGCCTGGTTGCCAGGCCCCCCAACTCCGGGATTGGAGCTGAACTCCCCGAGCTCTGGAGAGCAGGGGCCCCTGGGGCTGTGACAGGCTGGGTGGAGAATGAGGTACCCGTGTAGTTAAAGGTGGCAGCAGGACCAGGAGCAGGGGACAGGCCCCTGCTGAACAATTTGGTAATTTGGATTTCCAAGCCAGCCCTGAAACTTCCACTTGGGGAAGCCCGAGGCTCGGTGCCGACTTGGGCCACACCAAGGTCAAGATCGTGGACGCCGAGCACTCCTGTGTTTGGGTTAGACCTTGAAGAGACCCTCAGTCAGACACAAGTGCTTATTTGGAGGTGGTCTCAGCAAGCACCAGGGACTGCTGGGCGGGTGCCACAGGGAGGGGAAGGGGGCCGACAGCGAGGGAGTCCGGGCCTCATCCCGTGCGGGAACCCTGGGAATCAGCGTGCAGCGTGGCCCCCAAGGTGGGGCACTGTGCTGCCCTTGATTGAGGGCTGCTCGTCAGGGTGACCAGGGAAAGACCTCAGGCAGAAGCAGGGAGGCACGGCCTTGGGGGGCTGGCATGGTCTGGGGGACGTGGGTGGGCCACCCACAGTGTCTGCCACGGCGCGTCACTCAGCCCGAGCCTCAGCTGCTTCATGGGTAACGTTGGGATAATAATGGCAACTCTGTTTTAAAAAAATTATCACCAAGTCCTGTCCCCTGGGGGTAGCTGTGAGGTTTAATGAGGAAGGCCCATAAAGGGCGGGACTCCGTGTCGGGCACACAGCACGCGCTCCGTGTGCGGGCATTTTGTCCGTGTGTTGGGGGGTGTGTGTGAGTGATTCCCAGCGTCAGGCCCTGGTGAGCAGGTAGGGGCACAGCAGGGGGTACAGCGGGGGTCACAGCAGACTGACCCCATCCCTGTCCGCAGAGCTCAGAATCTCATGAGGAGGACAGTGACAAGGATTGACAAGTAATGACAGAAGGACCAGACGGGTGAGGGGGATGGGAGCCCCAGAGGAGGCCTTTGGTACACCCGAGGGAGGTGCCGTGTCCGAGACCCCAGCCCTCTCTTTGCCACGGATTCTTTGGACCGGGTGATACTTTTGGTTTCTGTTTAGGGAAGCAGTGGAGAGAGAGATACAACTCTTGAAACATTAGACTCTTTGGGTACAAGGAGGTGGTCACGTTGGGAGAGAAATGAGCGCGGGGGGCAGAGTGGGGAGGGCCTTCCTCTGCCCCGCTCGCTCCTGGGGAGACTGCCGGCAGGTCCGCCGCCCCGGAGAGTCGGTCTCACACCTAAAACAGTGCAGGCGCGTGTAGTGGCCAAGAGAAAAAAAAAAAAAAAGTGAGCCTATTAAAATGCCGATTTAAATACCTAAATAGATATTTACATATATTCACTTCATATTTTTATTTTATTTATTTTTTTTAAAGATTTTATTTATTTATTTTTAGAGAGAGAGGAAGGGAGGGAGACAGAGAGGGAGAGACACAGCAATGTATGGTTGCCTCTCACATGGCCCTCACTGGGGACCTGGCCCGCAACCCAGGCATGTGCCCTGACTGGGAATTGAACCGGGACCCTCTGGTTCCCAGCCCACGCTCAATCCACTGAGCTATACCAGCTGGGTGCCACTTCATATTTTTATATATGTTTTTGTAATGGTGCCTTCAAATAAAGGATTTGGCATCTTGTTTTAGCAGTTTGTGTTTAAGTTTGTTGACATCAAAGTAATGTTTTCTGCTTTCTTTTGCTTATTCATTGATCGTGTACTTCTTAAATGCCACATGTACGTGGACTCCTGCAGCATTTGTCTTTCTCCCTCTGACTTGGTTCTCTTAGCATAACACCCTCGGGGTCCATCGTGTTCATGAGTGGCACGATTTCGTTCCTCTCGTGGCTGAGTGATAGTCCACGCACACGGGTGCCACGGCGCCTTCATCCGACCCTCTGCCGACGGGCACCGAGGCCGCATCCGTTTGGGCTGGTGTCCGCCGTGCCGCCGTGAACGTGGGGGTGCCTGCATCTTTCTGAAGGAGCGCTTCTGTCTTCTCTGGCTAAATACCCAGCAGTGGGATTGCTGGCTTGTACGGCAGCTCTGTTTTTAATTTTTGGAGCCATCTCAGTGCTTTCCACAGTGGCTGCTCCCTTTCTTATTTTGTTGTAAAGCATCCACAGCATCCAATTTAGCACCTCGGTCAGCCCTCGGGACCCTGCGTACAGCTCAGGGGCCGTGAGCTGCGCCCCCGCCCCCGCCACCATCCTCTCCTGAACTTTTCCGTTGTCCCAGACTGAACCTCAGTCCCCACGGGATGCTCGCCTCCCACCACCACCCCGGCCCCTGGCAACCTCTACCTGACTTCGTCTCTCTGCATGTGACAGTCCTAGGGACCTCCTGTAAACGGCACCAGGCAGTGTCTGTCCTCCTGTGCCTGGCTTGTTTCAGCCAGCACGATGTCCTCAGGGTTCACCCGTGTGGGCGTGGGTGACCATTTCACTTTCTGTGGCCACTGAAGTTCCCTTGTTTGTGTCGACCACGTTTGTTTACCGTTCACCTGTTGGCGGCGGACGGGCTTAATCTTTACTCCCAGCCGCGCCATCCCTAAGCGATAATATCCGTGAAAGTGAGGGCTGGCTGGTAAACTTTGTTTCGAATGCCCATGAAAAGAAACATAACCAACAAAGGGAGAAAGTGAAAGTGTGTCCGTGACGCCCCGCCCCGGAAGGATGCTGCCTGCCCCCAGGGCTGCACATGCCATCCCCGGCCACCCCTACGCATTTGCAGGACAAGACCCGGCCTCGCTCCCTTGGAGTCTGGGCCTGGCCGGTGCCTGGTGCCTCAGAGATGCTGGACATCGCTTGCTTGGTGGCCTTGGTCTGGGGGCCAGAGTCTCCTCTGGCCAGGACAAGACCGAGCTGGGTTCCTTCAGCAACCCCACACAATCCCGGAGCTCCCGTGCCCACCGGCCTGTGCCAGGGCTTGACTGGGGTCCTGCTTGGGCCCATGGAGCCTGGTCATTTGTCATTGCCTTCCCGTCCCCCCATCTTCTATCATCCTGACCACACTTTCTGTCATCTAGTACACACCAGACTGGTCCCCAGCAGCTGTCTCTGGGCACTGGAAAGAGCCCCGCCCATCCCGCCCGGTGACTGACAGTAGGGAGATAAATGCTCCATGCCCCCCCAGCCCTCAGGTCGGAGACCTCGCCCTGATCCCTGGGCTCCTCTGCAGGACCGAGCTGCCTTCCGCGGTGACAGACTTGGTACCACACCCTTTGTTGGCTTCTGTCTCCTCCAGGTTCATGTCCCCTCCTCTGCTGGTACTTTCTGGGATCTCCCCATCCAAGTCTAGAACCCTTGTCCCAGCCCCTGTGTCTGGGGGAACACAAGCTAAGACTCTGGAAAACATTAAATTTTAGCTCATTTTCCATGCCTAAGAAACCCGTTTTTTTTGGTTGTTGTTGTTTTTGTATGGCTTTCGATACAGCAGTAGGGGCGAGGTTGCGGGGTGGGGGAAACCAGACACTGTCTCCCTTTCCAGAGGTCTCTTTTCCACAGGGGTTACCCCAACTGGCTAGAGCCTCTCGAAGAAATGGAAACATGGTAATTAACATATGAAACCCTTACTTCTGATATTATTAAATTTGTTACGCTTATACAGTGCAGAGCATATTGAAAAGGCAAATTAAAATGTTATGTGTTAATAAGCTCGGATTAAATTGGGCTTTGAGAACCCAGGGAAGCGGAGGCGGTCCCGCACGGACGCTGTGTGCGCGTCGAAGGGCCTCTTCCGCCCCTTGAAGCTGCCGCTGTGGAAATCGCTGGAGGAGACACGGGATCTGAATGGGAGCCTCCCGGTCTGGACGTGTGGATGTATGCGCGTGTTTCCGTCGAGGGTGTGTTTAGGGGTGGGTTTCTCTACACTTCAGTGCCCCAACAGAGCGTGGAGAGAGGAATCGGAAATTAAGAAAGCGCTCGAAAGGCATGGAGAAAAAGCCCCGCTCTCAGCAGCGGGAGTCCTAAGGGCTGGAGCCAGGGACGTGCATTCCCTCCCAGGAGGGCTTGGTGGCTGGTGTCCCAAGCTTGGAGCACTCGGTGCAGGATGGGGTGTGCTGGTCCTGACCCTCGGAGGTACGTCATGTGGGAACCCTCAGCCAGAGGGCTGCGGGATAAGAGCAGGAACGCTGCCCCGGGGCATCGTCACTGTCCTGGGCCCGTTTCCCGCGGCCCTGGCAAGCGCTCCCTCTTCCTTGCCCGTCCAAACACTGCTGTCTTCCCTGTCCCCTCCGGTCCCCCGTGGCTTTCCCTCGCTCCTCCCCGCGTGCTCTCCTGCAACCCAGCCCTTCTGTTGCTCTCCACACTCTTCTTGGGGGACACTTCCCGCTCCCGCAGTAAGAGGTCATCCTTGGCGGTTGTCCTGGGGCGTCCAATCTAGTCCCAAAGAGGCCTTTCAATAGAAGAGGGAGGCAGATACATGACGGTGCTGAGCTGCTGGATTTGAAGTCGGAAGAAGGAGCTGTGAGCTGAGAAGTGTAGGGGGCCTTCCCTCGCCGGAAAAGCCGGGGAAACGGATGCTCCCCTGGAGCCTCAGAGGGAAGGCAGTGCTGTCGACACCTTGATCTTGCCCAGGGAGACCCAGTGCGGACTTCGGACCTCCAGGGCTGTCCGGTAATAAGTGTGTGTTGTTTTAAGTCACCCACGTTGGGGTGATTCGTTACGGCAGCCACAGGAAGCTCGTGCGGTGCCCTTGCCCAGGCCCTTCCAGAAGGTATGCCTGAGGCCTGGGAAGGCCGCCAGGGGCTGTGGGCTGTCCGGGCTGGATGAGGCAGACCGCGCCTCTCAGAGGATGTGGGGCCCTGGGCAGAGGGCTTGCACCCCTGTACTCCTCCCTCAAGCTCAACCCCGGACGCTGGCTGAAGTATTTCCAAGGTCTGACGGCTCCATCCTCAAGGAGATAGCCCTGGGCCTCCTACCATGGACCGGGACGCCATTGAGCTGGCAGCCATGCCTGCAGGGCCAGGGGCACCCGGGCAGCCACCGTCTCTCCCCTCTGGCCTGTTCCTTCCCTGGCATGCCCACAGGCCATCACATCTCCTCTGTGATGGGCTCGATTGTCCCCTCGCCCCTACATTTCCTAGTTGAAGTCCCAAGCCTGCACCTCAGAAGGTGACCGCATTTGGAGATGGAACCTTGAAGAGGTGACCAGGTTCGAGGGAGGTCACTAGGATGGACTCTGACCCAGTGTGACAATCGGTTTGGGGTTTGCCTCCCTGAGGTTGGGGCTCGCTGGGAGCGGGGCCTTCCCAGGTGGACTTATAGACCCCTCCCACTGCCGAAGGGCTGGCGCACCTCTCCGCCACACACGGGGCGGCCTCCTGTTCAGACGGCTCGGAGGCAGCTGTGTGCCGTCCGGGACAAGCACGGGGCTGCGTGCGGGGAGTCTGGGTTTCTTCCTCGTCCCAGTTCTGTCCTTTGAACCTGTGGGCATCTGGACACACCTCTGCCCCCTCCGACGTCATTTCCCTGTCTGTGTACTGAGCGAGGTCAGAAAGGGGACATCAGCCGGTGTGGGGGGGTGGCAGCTTGTGCCAGGCCTAAAGCCGGCACTGCCCACTGTCCCCCGACACCAGGCAACTGTCATCGGCTGCCTCGTGTGAATGTGTCCTAGGTTGCCTGATTCTCCAGCTGTTGAAGAAAAAGTCAGAAATTGGGATTTTGGTATGACATTTCCTGATTCTTGCCTGCTAGCAGTGAATTCAAAATTCTATACAACACTCGAGGGGGCAAACAAAACAGGCCAGGGAGCCAGGCCGGGCGAGGTCTGTGCCAGGATGGGGGTGGGGGGCCAGCCCAGAGTCTGTCCTTGACCAGCTCTGCTGGGGCTCCTCCCAGCTTCTTTCCAGGTGGGGCTGACTTTGGGAATTTTGCGTTTGTCTGAAGGGCCCAGACTCCAGCTAAAGGGACTCAAGAAAACATGGACACCGTCAGCTGGCCAGTGAGGGCCCAGGGGCCGGGGAGGGGTGGCTTTGCGCCCCCTGCAGCCCCAGGGAGCCTGCTCTCCGCTGGTCTCTATGACCCCAGGGAAACGGCCAGGAACCCCAGGGTCCGTAGAGTCGCCTGCCTGTCCTGGGTGCCTTAGCCAGCACGTTGCCCCTCTATTTCCACTCCCAGCGGTGCCCTGAGAGAAAGAGCTGGTCTCTGGGCTCCAGGTCCCCTCCCTCACTCTGCCCCTCCCAGGTCCGCCCACCTCACAGCCCCAGCTCTGACTACTGGACTCCCTCCCACCACGGAGTCCTTCCCCAGCCCCGCCAGCTGGGCGGTCCCTCAGTAGGGGGCCAGGGCCTCCATCTCCTGCCCTACCCCCTTAGCCTGCTCTCCCAGCCCTGAGGGCTCCCCCTCCTGCCCTGCTCTCCCGCCTCCTCCCCTTCCTGCTGCGGTGGCTTCCTTTCCTCCCCGCCCCCCTGCGGCTCTGGAATTCCTGGTGGAACCTAGTCCCCTGGCCCGCCCTGCACCCTGGCGTGCAGGAGCCCTGCCGAGTGCGCCACCCGGCGTGAGGGCAGACGGGGCTCCAGGGCCGTCTTGGCTGAGTCGGGAGGCGTCTGGGGCATTTGAACGTGCGCACGTGCGTGGTTCTGCATCCAACTGTGTTTATACACCGATGTCTAATTTTTTGTGCACACACACTCAGTGATGCTTGGGGGAACTTTTCTGAAAATCCTGGGCTGGCAGTTTAAATATAAAAAGGCTTTGTTTAATGCCAGAAGCATTTCCCCCACGTTCTGGGAGCCCTCAGATCACTCACCTGCTTCCATTCCGCCTTTGAAGACCAGAGTCAGAGGCTTTCTGAGGGGCCTGGGGGTGGAGGTGCACGAGTGAGGGGGTCGGGGGTGGGGTGGCATAGACTGAGGGTGCCTGGCTCTGAGGACCCTTGGTGCTGTCTACCCCTCCTCTCTTTGCTTCCTAGCCCTGGCCCATGAAGTCTTTCTGGGAGGGGGGCGCCCATAAGCTCCTCAGCCTCTCTCTCTCCAGAGGCTGTTTAACTCTGAATCCAACCCCTTCAAATCTCTGAGAGTGTAAAAATGATGCTGATATCCCTCTGGCTGTGGGATTCAAACTGAACTGTGGCTGGCACGTGGGGAGGGCCCAGGAGCAGAGCGGCGGAGGGTGTGTGGAGGGGAGGGGGGCAAGGCACAGAGATGAGAGGGGGGATGTGGAGCATGGGGGCCCTCAAGGGGAGGGCGCCCCTCCCAGGGGGGCGGGCAGCACCTGTCTTCTGCTGTGGCTGGGAGTGTCATTCCTGTATCGCACATTCAGTGGCTAGCCCTGTCTGGCACGTACTAAGCAAGACACACGCCTGTGTTTGAGTTTGCTGGGGTTTTGCAGGAGGAGGTACAGAATAGTGGGGAGCAGCATATCCTCTGGGCTCTGGATTCAAAGCCTGATCCCGCAATGGCCTACCTTACCCTCCTCTGTGTCTCCTTCCTGCTCTGGAAAGCAGAGCCTCTAGCGGTGCCTCACTAAGAGGATGAAGTGAGTGCGTGTACAGAAGCCCTCGAGCGGACCCGGCACGTGCGTGTGCAAGCAGGTTTATCACCCAGGACAGGGGCCGACACCGCCTGCTTTTACATGGCCCTCCCTGGAGCTGAGAGTGTTTGTACATTTTAAATGGTCGGGGGTGGAGGGGGACAAAAGAAGACCCACAGTTCAGGATGCGTGAGCATTACCTGGAGTTCAAATTTCTGTGTCTGTAAATAAAGTTTTATTGGAACACAGGCCCACCCGCGTGTGTGAGTGTCGTCCATGCCACTTTCACACACCGGCAGAGTGAAGCAGCTGGGACGCTGTCGGTGCCTCAAGAGCAGGGGGCTTGCCTTGGGGGGGCGTTGGTAGTCTTCCCCCAGCCCCTGGAAGAGTGCCTGGAGCAGAATGGATGGGTGCCAGCCAGGTCCGTGCACGAATTTGTCCCCAGGCAGCGGTGGGGCTGAGGCCCCAATGTCCCTGAGCTTGGTCTGGGGGTCCCCGCTGGTTTAAGCAGATGTTCCTTTGGAAATCAGAAGGGGGAGTCTGGCCCCCCACCCGGGGGAAACAGCAGCTGCCCACTTTTCCCTTCCATCAGGTAAGGCGCTCCCAGAGGTCAAGTCCGCTCTCAGGGGTCAAGTCCACTCCTTTCTCTCCAGCCAAACCCCATGAGCAGGCCCTGCAGGAGAGGCAGGGTAGGGTCACCACTGGGAGGTCCCATCCCTTCCCTTCCACTCTGGCCCCTCACAGCAGGAAGGGTTTGAGAGTGACTCCCTGAGGAGAAGAACTTGACCTTCCTGGGCCAGGTGCTCCATGGCAAAGGAGCTGTGGGGGTGGACCTTCCTCTCCTGCTGGGAGCGGCAGTCCCTGGGAGCACGGACATGGGATTCCACGGGGCTGAGCTGAGAGAATCTTCAAAGATCCTGGGAAAGTATCCTGGGACAGTCGGACAAGTACCAGCCTGCCCGGGCAACTGAACCCTTGGCCGGCACGTGGAGACTCCCGGGGCTGGTGGGGTTCTTCCTCCATCCAGCATTTCCAGAAGCCCTGTGGCGGCTTGGGCTGCTGATGTCGCCAGGCATGAGAACGAGAGCCCTCCCTTCCAGGTGGGGCCCGCGGCATTGGGATCATGAAGAATTCGGGTGTGCGGAGGTCAGCCCGGTGTCTCAGTCCCCCAAACGGGCTGAGGCTATGGCCAGGCCTGTTGCAGCAGAGGAGCCTTGAGCCGCGAAACACATGCAAAAGGAGCTCCATGGAATCCTGGTCCAGAAAAACGCAGAGTGGAGCCGCACGGAACGCCGCTTTCGGCCCTCAGGTCGGCAGCGATGAAGTGGGAGAGGCCGCTGAATTCTGGCCGGTGAGGGGCTGGGGTGGGGGGAGGCAGGCTCGCCCACAGTTGGTAGAGACAGAATTTGACAGCTGTGGGGGTGGGGGAGGAATGTGGCAACATATCTTAAAATGTAAATGAGACAAAACAAAAAACTCAGACTTGTCCAGCACCCCCACTCCCGGGACTCCAGGACAGACAGACACAGCTCTCCATGGAAGTGGGGCTTGACGTGCTAAAACCCCAGAAACGTGGCCTCCGAGGTGCAAGGCCCGGTGGTGGACGAGTTGGCATTTTCCCAAGTGCCCAGGAAGAGCTTCCGGGAGGAGGGTCAGAGGTGGACGCATGCCCGGTGTCCTACAACATGGCACACGGTTTAACACGAATACCGACCCTGCCGCTTCCTGTGGAAGTACTTCCTGTGTGTGACCTGCGAGCGTGGATGATCCTTCTGGAAGGTTACACACCAGACCGCCAGCCGTGGAAGCAGGGACCAGGAAGGCGGAGATAAGCATGGGGAGGCTCACTCAGTCCGCAGTGGAAGCGGGAAAGTCTGCGCTGCGGAGGGGGGACAGAAAGCATGCCCCCAAGTGTTTTGCGTGGGCCACGGCTGCACATCCGTGACAGCGAGTTTGCTCGTGGACCGTGAGAAGCCGGTGACGCAGCAAAGGGAAGACACTGCTTTAATCTCGGGCGTATCTGTGGGATTTCTGTGGTTTCCACGATTGGTTTATTATACAGCATTTAAAAAATACAGAAAGATCAGGTACTAGTAACATTGTCCCCCGTGGCAACCCGGGCAACTAACCCCCCATCTGGGGGGGGGGAGTTCCGGTTTGGGCAAGCCTTGGAAGAGAGATGAGGGAGCCATTCTTTGTCATGGGGAAACCGGCTGAAAACTGAGCGGGTCAGGGAGTGAGAAGAACCGTCTGTCACCTCCCCCTCCCCCACTCAGTCCTGACTTCAGGGAGGGTAACATTGTCTTCTTTCCCATAAATCGTTGCTTAGTGCCTAGGCTGTTCGAGGCCTGCTCTGGCCACACCACGGGGGACAGAGCAGTGGCTGAGATACACAAGGTCCCTGTCCTCATGGAGCTCATGATCTGGTGGGACGGACATTTAACAAAAACGATAAACAGGAGAGCAAGCCGCAATGTGGGCAGGAAGGTAAAATGAGCTATGGACACAGACAGCGCCACACCGTGCCCAGCGCACAAGGAAGGGGGGGTGCCCGACCTTGGGGGGGGGTCCTGTCACGGCAGCCACCGTAAAGTTGGGGACAGAGGCTGGCTCTTTCTCACCGACCTTGAAAGTGGCAGAGCGGCGGGGATCGTTGTCCCTGCTCACACTGAAGAGCCGGGCGGCGTCGGGGAGAGGCTGCGTCCTGGGCTGTCCTCCGCACCCCGGCCTGATACCGGAAACACATCCTTCTTCTGTAAGCCAGACTTGTTTTTTAATCGTTTGCCACCAAAGTTGCTATGGTGGTTATTCTTATTATTTCCTCCCTGCTTTTCACTCTGTGATTTTGCTGAAAGCCCAAGGGAAGACGTGGCATTTCTGGCCTCTCATTGCCCAAACCCGGGATCAGCTTGGCAGATGAATTTGCCTGAGGACGGTCCCAAAGAGGCGTGTGTCTTTCTGTGTGTGTTTCTGGATATTGGAAGACGTGGGAGCACAGCCTGTCGCCTGACCGGTGGACAGCCCGCTGGGCCCTCCAGCAAGCCTAGAGATGCCAGCTGGCTTGACCTGCTGCCTGTCGTTCTGAGGGACGCATGGTCACTCACTCTCGATGCGCACAGGCCCCGCTGGACTGCCCTGCCCACCCTCAGCAGGGGCCCCACACGCACCCTGAGGTCCCTGCACAGTGGGCAGGGCATCCGACCCCCACAGCCCTGCAGCCCTCTGCCCTGGAGGCTGGGCACAGCCTGGCCCCTTCCCTCCGGCCAGGAGCGTTGGTCTCCCAGCCCCTCCCTGGACAGGTGCCCCTTCCTTTCTGTGCCCACTGTTACAAGGAAGGCAGCAGGTTCACAGGGAGGCACGGCCTGGGAAGGAAAACAGAGGGCACTGTCTGTGGTCTTGAACTTCACATGTCCTTTTTCCCACCCTTGCCCCCTCCACGGCCGTTCACAGGGCCCTTCCCAGGGTCCAGCGGTCACTGAGTCCTGTTCGTGGTCCCCCATTTCTTCCAGGGTCCCTGGGGCTCCCCCTGGAGAGTGACTCCAAAATGCTGGAGGCTTGTCCAGCCTGCTGGTGACTCCAGGTGGCCTCCTTGACCCCAGAATGGCATTTTTATTTTTAGTATTTTTTATTTTTTAAAGTCCTCACCCAAGGGTATGCTTTCTATTGATTTGAGAAAGGAAAGGTGGGAGGGAAGGAGAGAGGAGGGAGGGAGGGAGAAAGAGAAACATCGATTGGATGCTTCCTGTACTTGCACTAACCAGGGATTGAACCCGAAACCTACGTATGTGCCCTGACCGGGAATCGAACATGCAACTTTTCCATGCACAGGACGACCCTCCAACGGACTGAGCCACCCAGCCAGGGCTGGAGCAGTGTTTTTAAATGTGAGGGGCTTAGGTCTGGTTGGAGAGGGCTGGGGGCACCTAGGAGATTTGACCGGAAGCCACAGTGGAGCAAGGTCGAGAAAGCATCCATTGTCCACAGCAAAGAAAGGCGGTACCCAGCAACTGTGGCGGCATTTCATGTGTGTTGGGGGCACGTGGGTAGATGCTGCATTGTTTTCAGCTTGTGTGAAATCTTTTGTTGTTAAAAACGAAAACAAAAGAATTTGGGCCCTGGCTGGTGTGGCTCAGTGGACTGAGCATGGGCTGTGAACCAAAGGGCCGCCAGTTTGATTCCCAGTCAGGGTACATGCCTGGGTTGTGGGCCAAGTCCCCAGTGGGGGCCATGTGAGAGGCAACCACTAAATAAAATCTTAAAAAAAAAAAAAAGAATTTGGGAGTTGATGGAGATTTGGGGGAAGGATATCCTGCCAGATAAAACCATGTCTGTGGCTCCCAGATGCCGTCTTTCTCTCTGTCTACCTCGGTCTACCTAGACACCTGTCTGTCTGAGATCAGTACCTACACACTGTGGTCCAGGCGGGGGGTAGGGACTGAAATTAGCCCACTGCTCAGGAGAACCTCTCCAGCTTTGGAGGGAGATAAGCCTCATCTCAGTCCTGCCTCCATCCTGTACGGGCTGTGTGACCTTGTAAAAGTAACACAGCCTTTCTGAGCCTCCCCCATCGTTGGGTGGGATAACAGGCTGTGGGCATCAGCTTAGATAGAAGAGGTCTAAGTGGGAAGACGTGGCTGGAGGACATCCGGCTGGGCCTTGGGGTGGAGTACTAAGGAGAAAGTGTGCAAAGTGGGGAGGGAGCTTGTCCCTCCCCGGGGCCCAGGGGAGCAGGGTTCCTGGGAATGCTGTAGGGGCTCCCAGGGGGCTCTAGGAGTGGGGAAGTCTGTCTGTGGGTCTCTTGATTTTCTGAAGGTGGGCTGGGGCCCTGAGGGAGGCAGTGTCCCCATGGCTAGATGGGGAGCTTGGGCGGGGCTCCACGCACCCCTGCAGCAGGGCCACCTGGCCCCCACCCCAGCTCTCTGGCCATGCTGGGGGGCTGCTGGGGGTGTCAACCAACATGGGGCACTGGGTAAGGCTCCCCCTTCCTCGCACACCTCCCCTGCCACCCCATACTTTGGGCAGGCAGCGAGGGGCCTGGGCTCTTCAGAGGGCGCAATCCCTGAAAAACATAATTACTACTCTTAGAGGAGTTGTCAACCTTTAAACAGTGAGGGCACATGGAGAATGGCGTTGCACCTCTTTGCAAGGCTGTGGTCCTTGGAGCCCAGCTGGGCTCTCCCACCTCCTGGCCTCACCGCTGGGCCTGCCTTGCTCTGGAGATGCCTAAGTTTGTGACTCCTGCTGGACTCCTCCCTGGAGAACTGAGCAGTGTTGGGGAGGGGGGGTCAGGCGCTGGGCTAGGCTACCCCCACACGTCCGCCCCCTGACCCCTTTGACTGGGAGCAGGCCAGGGGCCCTCCTGCCTTGCCCAGCTGGGTCCCCAGCACCTGGCCCAGTGCCTGGCCCAGAGCGGATTCAGAGAAACATTTGCTGGGTGAAGAAAACCAGTCGTTACATTTACAGATGGGAGGAGGCAACTGTTCTGAGCGCTCTCCTAAGCCCTTTACTTATTGGCTTATAACCTCCCTACAGAGCAGCTACCAGCGCAGCCCCATTCCACGGATGAGGAAACAGAGGCACCAAGAGATGAAAGAGCTCTTTGCAGGCCTGGGAGCTGGGAGTGCCAAGCAGCCGATGGGCTTTCGAGCCTTACTGCTTACACCCCCGCCACAACCTCAGGCTATTCAGGCTCCCTGCCTCCCCTCACCCCGACCCCCGATATTTCTTTGCTACCTGCTCTTGGAGTTGGGAGCTTTGGCTTCGAGGGTCAGCTCTGCCACTGCCATTCCTTGGCAATGTGACCTTGGGCAAGTCTGTTTCTCCCCGGCCCTCAGCTGCCCCATCTTCCCAGCGAGGCGGTTGGATGAAGTGATCTCACGGGCCCTTGCAGGTCTAAAGCCCTGCACCCCGCCGCTGCGCCGAGGGCCTGATTTTTCCTTTTCTGCCTTTGACAAACAGGCTCTCCGGGAGTCCTTGGCTTGGTCGGATGGCGGCTCCCTCTCGGGGCAGGAGAAGGTTTGGAGTGCTGGCAGAAACTTCCCGAACCCTCCCCTCGTTCCCGCTGTGGCCTTGGCTCTGAGCAGGGGCTCAGGGCCTCTCCCAGTGGGTGCCGGAGGCTGGAGCCGCCTTTGTCTGCCGCAGGAGGCCAGCCAGGTGGCTGCGGCTGCAGCGGGCCCCTGCCAGGGCCTGGGAGATGATTTTTTTTTCCCTGCGTGTTGCAGCTGGGACCGTTTATAATAGAAAAAAAAAAAGAGAGAGAGAGAGAATGACCAGGCCAGCCGGCTGGAAAATAAAGAGACTTTACAAGAAAAGGGCTAGGCTGTTCTTCTCCTGTGGAGGCTTTGGTTAAGCAGAAAGTTTTAGTTCCCTCTCTGAAAGGCATTTGGGCTTTTGAAGTCCCCTGCGGGAGCTCCCTCTGGGCCCTGGGAAGCCAAGTCCTGGCATGTCCCGATGTGCACGGCCAAGGTGGGGCCAGGCACTCAGAGGAGGCAGCAGCAGGCCCTGGGAAATACCAGTCCAGGCTGAGTTCCCTGGGGGTCCCAGCCCAGCCCCCTCTGCTCCCAACTCAAGCACCGCTGCCCCTCTTTGGGGGCGTTGCACCGATATTCTCTCTGCTCCCTCTGGCTTTGGCTGCTGGCCTGGTGCAGGTTGGGCCGGAGGGTGGGAGTCAACCCAGATCTGCGTCTTCATTTGGTCAGAGAACCAGAGAGATGTCACAAAGGGGAGACTGAGGCAGAGAGCGGGCTGGCCTGAGGCCTGCCAGGGAGCCGAAGCTGAGTGAGTGGCTGCTGTGTGCGCTTCGCCCAGAAAAGTTAAGGGCGGTGAACTTGTCCCGAGCGTTTCCAGCACGGAAGGGCCCAGTGCTTGGATCCAGGGAACAGGCAGATAAAAAAAAAATGGTGCTGCCTCTCGGGGAAGCTGCCTCCCCAGCTCTGGCCTGTGGGTCGAGCGGTTCTGCTCCCTGCAGATGAGCTGTCTTCCTTGTCCACCCATCCCTCAGCTGGGCCACAGCCATATCCGCCCCTGAAGAGCCACCCTCAAAACACAGCATTTACCCAGCACCTGCTGTGTGCAGAGTGCCAGGGGCCAGGCCTGTGACAGCTTTACTCACTTGTGCCCTCGGAGCAGGTCAATGGCGATGTCACCTTATTGCTGACAACCCTCCTGGTGGCATTGGTGCTACTCTCCTCATTTTATACATGGCGAGGCTTCACCCTGGGGTTCGAACCCAGGCCTGTTCAGCTTGAAAGGCTGAGCCCTATCTGTCCAGGGTCTGCCCCCTGCTTCTCTGGGTGGCTCACTTCTCTCGTCACCACGATGTGCTGGGCAGGAAGCGATGTGGGGGAGGGGTACGTGCACGAGTCCAGGGCTCTGCCCTGAAATAGCTCCGACCTTGTGGGGTGGGCAGAGAGTTTTGCCAGCCGGCCTCTGCGATCCGCCAGAAACCCTTCAAGAGAAACGGTGGCTGCGGGTGTCTCTGGCGTGTCCTCAGTGCGCCCTCCCGGGGCCACCTCTCAGCTCTGAGCACCTGAGGGCGCTGGGGGTGTTGCGGGGAGCCCAGCAGACTCAGCCCCAGTGACCCTGCTTCCCTCCTCAGGTCCACGGGCATTGGGTCCCCAGTTATCTGTGCCCAGCCCCGGGGCCACGCCTGTGATGCTCCTCTGAAACCTTCACGGCGTTTCTCCCAGGCTCGAGCACCCTGCAGGCTCTTCTCTGGATGGTGGGGGTTTGGGAGGGAACAGCGCCCAGGAAACAGCCCAATGTCAGATTTTTTAAAAAATTGCAACATGCTCTGCGAGCGTTTGGTCCTGCACACACTCGGGCCCTTTTTGGTAAGTGATGATGGTCACGAAAGAGGCTGGAGCTGGGCGTGGGTTTGCTCGTCCCCACAACCTCTCTACCAGGTGACAGGAGGCGAGGACTGACCCCATCCTGACGCGCACACCGATCGCGATTAAAGCAGGATCCCCTCCAGGACGAGGCAGGCATACCACCAGTTCTGTGAGCTCGACAAAGCTCCCTGGCCCTTAATGTTGTCTGACCACTCACCACTCCCGGTGCGGGAGGTGCACTCCGGCCAAGCTCTGCCACACTCCCGGGCAGGGTCCCGTGTCCTTGGCTGGGCACCATGCATCAGAAGACCCATCAAATGGCTGCACACAGGATCCCTGAGGGGTCCAGCTGGATTCCACACAACGTGGGGAGTGTCTCGAGACCATCCTGCTAAGCCACACCTTGAATGCTTTTAATTCCACCAATGAGAGCCCACTCCTTAATCAATCCCGTTTTTCGATATCCTGTTTGCTACTTGGCAAAACGCTGGCAGCCGGCTGAGGTACCGACGGCGAAAGGCCTCGTGAGCAGTTGTGGAGTGTGCCCCTGCCTGGCACGCCCCCTTAGCGAGGGAGTCTAGAAAACGGGGCGTCCACCCTGCTCACTGCAGTGGTCAAAAGTCTTGGGGGAGTCAGGTTATAACGCAGGTTTTTGACTCCATGGGGTGTCGGCATCTCTGATCCCGGTGTTATTCGAGAGTCGATTGCATACTCCTGTTTTTCTCTTTTAAAGCGAATCGCAGTCCCTGTGAAAGAGGCGTTTTAGGAGAACAAAGCAACAAGTGAACCAGAGTCGAGCGCTGCACACCCTGGGCTGCTAGTGGCGGCCTGGGTGGGGGGTGCGCTGGGCCCCGAGTTTCAAGCTTTCGAGGGGTGTGAGTCCACTGGGACCCTCTGGCCAAGCTAGTTTCTTTGCCGCTTTGTGGGTGTTCCCTGCAAAGACTGCTGACACTCAAAGAATTAAATAATTAGAATAATGATGATAAAGGAGAAATGGCTTTCCCAGCTGAACAGAAACTGGAGAAGGCGAGGAGGTTCCCACATCGCCTTATTGTTTTTGGCCCTGAATTCCCACAGCCCCCCGGGGGGGGGGGAGCGGATGTCTGGGCCCACTGCTGGCCTCTTGGAGTTGGGGTCTTGGTTGGGGGCCACTGGGGACCCTTGGGGAATTTCATCGGTGGGGATCGCCCGCCCGGAACGCCAGGCTGGCAAGGAAGGGCAGAGAAGGGGGCTCTCTCCTATCCTGCCTGACTCGGCCCTGCAACCCCAGGGGCGGCACGACTGAGCCCTGTGCGAGGGACCTGCCACGCCACAGACGCCAGTGCGGCTGCTGGTCGTAATCACGGTGCCCGGCCGGCGTCCCCTGATGGGTTCAACCAGGGGACCTCGCCATTGCTTCCCAGGTGACCCCAGGACACACGGGCCCGAGGAAACCGGGGTTCCACCAAGAGCTGGGTCCCGAAAATAAAAACACAAAAGAGAAAGAGAAACAATCCAGTCCACTTGAACCCAGAGCCTTCTTCTCCACAGACCTCACGCTGCTGGAAAGCTCCGAGAGAGACGGGGCATGTCTGTGTTAAGGGAACAGCAGCGGAAGGCAGGGCCCCTCGGGCAAGCCGGGAACTTGTGGTCATGAGACCGGCATCTCCCTCCTCAAACGTGCTTGACCTTGGCGGGTGGTGAAGGTGAGAGACAGGGAAGAAGGCAGAGGCCTTTGTCTGGGCGGGGCACGCAGCACGTGCTTGTGGGGTTCCAGAGAACTGCACATGAGCCATGCTCTCTCTGTTCCCACTTTGCAGGTGAGAAAACGGAGGCCCACAGGGTCCCCTTGCTTGAGGTTTCCTCCAGCCTGACCACGACGGGGGCTGGACTGGAAGAAGGGTCCCAGCGGCTCCTAAGCCTGGCGCTGGCTGCCCCATTGGCCCTTTGCTCTGAGCTGGGGCCATGTCCCCTCTGAATGGCCCAGCTCCTTCCCACCTCAGGCCCTTCACACACACTGTCCCCTCTGTCTGCCGGACACCCTGGCTCCCTCCTCACTCCGTGGGCTTTTGGCCAGACCGCTGGTGAGAGCCCTCTGTGCTTGGGCCTTGCTTACACTAGACTTTTCCTTACAACTGTAATTAAATAATTATTCATGTGGCCCTTTATTCAAAGGCAGCCTCCCCACGGAGAATGAGACCCAGTAGGGAGGACCTGGGGTCCCCGTTCATTATTTTACCCTCAGTTCTGGCCCACAGCAGGCATGGAATCGATACATGGGTGTTGAATAAACAGGAATGAATGATCTTCTTTCCTGGGGAGGGACTGGGGGGCTGGTCTTTCCTCCCCAGGATGGCCGTTCCCTGTAGGCGGAGGCAAGTTTCCTTCCCCCAGGAGAGAGTGTGACTTTTTGAGTAATAAAACAGCACACAGGAAGTACCCAGGGCGTGCGCAGAGGTGTGTGTGGATGGGGAGAAGGCGGTCGGTCGGTCGGTCACTTACGGCAGAGCACCCCTTGGCCTGCCCTGGGGACTCCTCAGGGATACTGGCTGGGAGGCCGCCAAAGGAACCCTATTTCCTTCCACTCCGTGGTCCTACCTGGTTTCTAGCATGTGCCCCACCCCCTGTGCTTGGTGACACCTGCTTCTTGTTGAAACTCAAGGCGGAAGGCTCACTTGCCGCATCGGGGTGCACCATTGGGACCAAGCGGGACTGGGTGGGGGACGGCAGAGGCGCTGCCTCCTTCAGCAAAGGTCGGACTTGGAAGGACGGCACCCGTTTGCGTGGGTGCGGTCTTGTTTTCAAAACCATCAGCGCGTGATTTCTCTTGCGTGGACACCGGTGGCTTCTCACAGATGACCAAGGGTTTCCCCAGCCACCCCCCTGGGGAGGGCAGCTGAAGAAGAGGGCACTGGGCCTTCCTCACAGGGGAGGGGCCCAGCCCCCCAGGTGCCCTGCTGGTGGCCAGCACCTGGGGTAAAAGACGCCACCTGGAAAATGACCTTTGCCTGGTCCCAGCTCGCCAGGCTGGTGAGAAGCGAGGCCCAGGCCACAGGCCCGCCCTCAGCCAGTGCCCCGAGACCCTTTCAAGTAGGAGCTACTGGCTTTTTGCTGCTCTGTATTTTTCCTTGAAATAGCTTTTTTTTTTTTTTTTTTCCTGGAAGGAGTTAAAAAACAAAATCAGCTTCAGAGAAAGCTGCTGGGAGTTGGGGACCAGGTGGAGCTTCCCCAGCACCCTGCTGCCACTGAGCCGGGAGGCAGCAGCCAGGTCCTGGGAGTGGGGTGCCCAGCGGGGAGCGAATGTGGGTGACTGGCACCCGCAAAGGGGGCCCAAACACTGTGCTCTCCCCTCGGACGCCCAGGCTGTGTGGATTGGTCGGGCAGAGGCCGCGGTTTGGCTCATCCTGTCCCCCCTGACCTCTGGCCTCTGGGGCCTTCTGTAGTTCCCTGTGAGTGAAGAAAGGCCAGCGCTGCGGGTCTCCCTGCCCAGTGACCCCTCCTTTCGTCCAGCACACCCGGACACCCCTTCCCCACCAAACTCCTTTTGTCCGCTCCCCTGGCTCCAGGCGCCCGGCTGGGCAGGATCCGAAGTCTCCGGCCCCCCAGAGGGTCTGGGAGGGCCAGCTGGGGGCTGTTCTCCGCCCCCTCCCCGTAGGACCAGCAGCCCGCGGCGGGGGCACCCCGGAGCCGGGGCCAAGCGCCCCCTCCCCCAGCGCGTGCCATCTGCCGCCTGTCAGCCTCTCTCCGCGGGCCTCGATCCCAGGCGCCGGCGGGGGTGGGGGAGCAGCAGATCCAGCCCCTCCTTCCTGGCTCCTTCCCAGGCGCCTCGCGGCCTCTGCCCTCGCTTTGGCCCTCGGCACCCCCTCTCGGTCTAACCCCGGCCGCCCGCGAGCGGCGGGGGGCGGCTCCCACTTCCCTTCGGGAAGGCTGAGATGCTGGACGCTCAGACGGAAGAGCTGGGGAGGGCGGGGACAGCCTAGGCTGGGGAGGAGTCTCAGCCAGGGGACCCCTCTGGGGTCCCTCGCTCTCTCCCGGTGTCAAGGTGTCCCCCTCCCTCACCCCCGCCCAGGCTTTCCCCCATCCCTCTGGCTCTCGCTCCCTAGCCGCAGGGATGCGGGGTGACATCTCTACCCCAGAAACCAACCCAGCTCCGAGTGGGGGCCCGCCGGCCCAGCCCGGGGAGCGGGGTCGGGTGGGACCGCGGGCCGGGCTGGGGAACGGCGGGGTGCAGGCGCCCAGCTCGGGGCGGGCGCCGCGGCCCGGTCGGCGCGGCGCGGCTCTCGGCGGGCAGCGGGCCTCTGTGAAAGGTTGCCCCGGGTAACTAGTCTCCTGGGGCACAGCCCTCCCCTCCCCGACTGGCAACGTATCGATCTGCGAGATTGATAACCCCCAGGGCCGCGCCGCGCACCCTCTCGGCGCTCCCAGCTCCGGGGCAAGTCGGCCCAAGGTGGCGCCACTCGCCCGGGGCGGGGGTGGGGAGGAGGCGATGGCGGGGCCGGCCCCCCGCCCAGGACCCGCTGGCCTGCGGCTGGAGGGGCCGGGGAGGCCGCGAAGGACCGGTTTAGGTGAGCCTCCCGGAACCCACTTTTCCGCCCCCCGAGCCCTTCTGTGGCCGGGCCGGAGAGCGAAGCCCCGACTGGTCTAGAGCTGCGGCGACCCGAGGCGCCCCCTGGTGGCCGGGGCAAAACTTTGTGACGAGGAGGAGCGGTTTCTTGCGCCAACAGCGAGGCGAGGCAGGGCTACCGTCAGTCGCGTTTTGGGGTTGATAGTCTTTTATAGTCGGAAGAAGTGCGCAAGCAGACACAGGAACGCTACAAATGCGGGTTTGTTTTGAGGGGGGGCAGAGCCCAGTGGCTTACGAGTCTGTGGATGCGGGGTCCCGAAGGTCTTCAAACCCTAACCCGTGGGCAAAGCCCGGGAGCGAAAAGCCCGTCCAGGGACAGATAACTCTTGTTCGTGAGGCTTAATTTTCGAAGGCGGCAATGCTGGGGCGCTCACCCCCGTTTGCCCCCCCCCCACCTTTCCCTCACTTTCTGCAGTTTGTGATGCTGATGCATCTGAGCGAGTCTGCCAGCACGCGTGGGCCCCGTGTCTGTCTCCTCCCGCCCCCGCTGCCGCCAGCGCCCGAGTCAGCGCCCCGCGCGCCGGTGCGGTGTCCGTGCCCGCGCCGTGCCTGCCGCCGCTGCCGCCGCGGTCCGGGTTTTGCGGGCGGCCGGAGCTGTATTTCCAGCGCTGTCCATCGCTCGGTGCTGTTGGCCCTCTCTCCGTCTGATCCGAGCCGGAGCAGTGCGGGGCGCCCCACGGGATCAGAGCGCTCCCCCGCCGGGACTCCGCTCCTCACATCCTCCTGCTGGGACCCGGCTACATTTCCAGCCAAGCCTGGCTTTATTATGTGTCTCTGCAGTGCAGCCCCAGCAGCCGGATCGGGAGGAGGAGAGCCAGCGACCACAAAGAAGACAGGAGCGCAAGGGAGGCTGGCGGGCGGGCCGGCGCCGGCTGGAGCGCGGAGGAGCCGGGGCGCAGCCGCCGCCGCCGCTGCCCGGGAGGACGGGAGCCCAGCCGCCGCCTGCTCGTCCTGCTCCTCCGCCGCCGCCGCCCCCCTCTCCGAGCCCCTGGCCCATGGAGGCAGCTAGCGGGGCCGGCGACTCGGCACCGGCCTGGGGATCGGCTGCGCGCCGCGCGCTGAACGCCGCAGCCCGAGGGCAGGCAGCCGCGGCCCGGCGCACGGGCTGAGCGATGCCCCGGGCACGGGCGCGCCTGCCTGCCGCCGCCTGAGCGCCCCCGCACGCCCCTTCCTCCTCCGGGGGGCCGGTGCCGGACCGAGCGGAGAGCCTGAGAAGGGGGCGTGAGCCGGGGGCCCCCTGAGCGGCGGCTTCTGAGCCGCTGAGGCCGTTTCGAGACCCCCAAGTAGGCTGAGTTGAGGGACCCCCTCCCCATCCATCATCATTTCCAAACCAGGCGTTTGGACATTTTTTTAGCCGTTAATATTTATTATTATTATTTTTTTGTGTGCGGCAGGGAATAATTTGAAGGCTTCCCCCCCCCGGGGGGTACTGAGCTTCCGTGCTCCGGACCGCCTCCCGGTCTCCTCCCCCCCTGAGACCCCCTCGGCTCCAGCCCCGTCCCCCCTCCTCAGATGGGT
>PVJI01003676.1:48674-120232 GCA_004026765.1 Micronycteris hirsuta
CTCGGCTCGGCCGAGTGGCCTCCGGACTCCCCGCGCCGCTGGGACCGTCGCCGGGACCGCGAGCCCCCGGCTGCCGCATTGCAACAGGCAGGGCCCCGGCGCGCCCCCCGGGCCTCCCCCCGCCCCGGAGCGGCCTCGGCCGGCCCGGGCCGTCCCCCCAAGGGAGGCCGCCCCGGACCTACGATCCGCTCCCCGCAGCCGCCGACCCGGCTGCAAAAAAAAAAGTTTCCGAGAGGCAGGCGGAGGAGAAGGGGGAGCAGGGCGGCCCGGAGCGGCGGGGGGCGGCGGGGGGAGCCGGCCGCGCAGGGCGGCGGAGCGCCGGGAGCCCCGGACATGTCCAGGCGGAAGCAGGCGAAGCCGCGCTCGGTGAAAGGTGAGCGGGCGAGGCCCGGCGGCGGCGCGGGCGGGCGGGGAGGGAGGGAGCGAGCGGGGAGGAGGGACCGGCGAGCGGGAGGGCGGCCGGGGACCCGCGCGAGCGAGCGAGCGAGCTAGCGAGCGGGGAGGCGGAGGCGGCGGAGGAGGAGGCGGAGGGGGAGGCGGAGGCCGGGAGCGAGAGGCGGAGGCTGCGGCGGCGGAGGGGGCCGGCCGCGGACGCCCTCCCCACGCGGACTCTCCCCGGCCCGGCGCCGCCGCGCGCAGGGGACCCGGGCCTGGGGGCGCCGCGGAGGGGCCCTCGCTGCTTCCTGCGTGTCGGCCCCGGGCCCGCGTGGCCAATCAAGGGGTGCGGGCCCGACTTGGCGGGGATTGCGAATCTCGGCGGCAGCGGCGGGCGGAGGAAGGAAGAGGCGGTGAGGCCGGACGCCCGGGAGCCCGGCAGCTCCGAGGCCGCTCTTGCTGGGCCACGGACTCGCCGCCTTTCCTCGGCCCCCACCGTGCCGCCCCGGGACGCCGAGGGCGGCGGGCGTTGCTTGCAGGCGTCCGGGCAGCCGGGTGCCCCCTGGCCGTGCCGCACACCCGACTCGGGGCCCCCACACTTCCTGCCTCCTCCACCGAGGCCAACCTGGCCCGAAGCCTCCGCCAGGAGTTCATTGTCTGCGCTGAGCTGGCGGGACTCGGGTCCCCAGGGGAGCGCAGCGACCGCCGTGTGCGACCCTCTGTGGAGGGCGCGCGGGACCTGTCCCCGCGCATCCGTACCGCACCCTGGACACTCAGGCCAGCTTCCAGTGTGGGTCCCTGGAGCGCGCGCGTTTGGGGGGACAGGCGCGCGCGCGCACACACACACAGACACACACACACACACACACTCACGCCCCTTCATTTCCTTGCTTGGCTTTCTATTTACACTGAGGGCCCCCAGCTGGAGGGGGCCCCTGGAGAGCCGAGGCCCCAGGGAGAGGCCGTGGTAGACTGAGCCCCTCCCCTGCCCTCTCCCCCCACGGGCTGGCCTCTCCAGGCCTGGCCTGCTGCTTTGTCCTCATTCTAGCCCTCGGGTGGGTGCCCAGCGGCCCGGGGAGGTGATAGAGGAGGGAGAGGATGACAGCAGCTGAGTCTCTGGAGCCAAAAGTCCGGAGGCCCTTGTCTTCTCGCAGCTTCCCTGATGACCTCTGGCCCGAGCCCCAGTTCTGCTCTGAAAAGTTCATTTCCTGGAGGCCTTGGAGCGGGTGCTGGGGCCCGGCTCCCTTCCTGCCAGCCTGGCTCCCGGCTGGAATGGCTGGGACTGAATTAGGCAGCCACTGGCCGGGGACACCCAGCCTTGCTCTACCAAAGTCCCAGGAAATTCTGGGCACCCCGCTCAGCAGAGCCCCTCCTTGTCTTCTGAGGAGGACCCCGACTCAGTCCAAACTCTCAGCCACCCACCCGCTGCCTTTCCTCTGTTTTCTTGAGAGAAGTTGCTTTCTGTCCCCTCTCCCTGGCAGGCGGCCCTATCTGGGACAGCCTGGCCTGATGCACAGGACTGGGGGTCCAGAGGGTGTTCTGCTGCAGAACAAGGGAGCCCGAAGAGAGGGACCCCAAGGAGGGGACAGGAAGACGGCAGACATTTGTCCTTTGGCTGCATGGGAGGGCCTTGCGGTAGACCGTGTGTGATTTCTCGTGTCTTTCTCTGGCTCCCTGCTTCCAGAGCCGCCGGAGGTGGCCCAGAGGAAAATGTAGGGCCCGAGCCTCCGGTTGGGAAATCGGTTTTACTTGACTCAGGCTGTCGATGTTCGAGTTCCATCTGTGTTTAGGCGCGGATTTTTCAGAAAGGAAGAGGCAGCACTTATACCTGGCTCTGACATCCATCCGTGCCTCCCAACCTCCTTATTGGAGAAGGTGAGACGCAGGAAGCAAAGGTAGAGCCGTGTGCCCTGCACAGATGGGTGGTGGGTTCGCAGTGGCCCTGATTCTGAAACTACTTTGTGCGTCTCCGAGAGAGACTCAAGAATTGGTCTTCAGCCTTTCGTGAAATGAACCTTGCCGTGACTTTGAATGAGTGACTCTAAATGTGCCTGTGTGGATGGATAGCAGAGAATTCAATCTGAGTGCCGGGGGGCGGGGCTCCAGGGGCAGGAGAAGACAGCGAAGTGGAAAGCAGATGGGTGGAGACATTTCTGAGGGGCGCCGTGAAGATCAGCCACACAGCGCCCTTCTGCCCTGGCGGTCTGCGGCCCTCTCGTTCGCCCTGTGCTTCTCTGCATTTTCCCAAAGTGGCTGCAACTCTCGCCTCTCACCATTTTGCTTTTTATTCAGTTTACTGGGGTGAATAGGGTAGAGATGCGGCCACTTATCAAGGGAGGAATTAAGAGAGAAGATAATTGGAATAGATAAGAGTTGCAGCAGGTGATGGATTTATTGCTTTTGAAGAACTGCTCTCCCCACCCCTCCCCTTCTCAAGCAATATTCAAAAGTGTGTGCTTGAGTGTGGACGGCCACCCAGCAAGCATTTAAAACGACAGGTCTTCACCTTTAAAGATGCTTGAAGGTGCTTCTTAAGGAACAGGGGTGCCTTTTAAATTTGGTTTTATTTTCTGTCACCTCCATGGCTGTGTGCCTGAGTGAAGGCACTGTGGACCCCCCAGCCTGTGCACGTTCTGCACGGAAAGTCGCTTGACTGTAATTTGTAATTGATCTCGGAAACGTGAAAGCCCATAGCGGGGAGGAAAGACAGAAATATACCAGTTTCTAATGGATGCTCAGAAAGGGTGATTTGAAAGTGCAGGCACGGCAGCTTTGAAAGTCAAACAGGCTTCCGTGGGCCGGCTGGGTTCACTAACCTCCCTTCTGGAGTGGGGTCACTTGTCTCCAGGGGTGTTTGTCCTTTTTGGGAAAACCCAGCTCCCTGGGAGGACACCCAGCGAACAGGGAAGGGAGCCGGGGTGATAGGGCAGGGGGCAGAATAGCCTTACTGGTTTTCAAAAGCCTCGTGATTAAAAACAAACAACCCCCCCGCCAAACCTTGCACGTTACAGAAGTCCCATTTTCTGACCGATTTTCCCTCTCTGCACCGTTCTCCCCTTCCTGGTTTCCAGGTGGTGTGGTGTGGCAGTGTGGCGGGTGGTTCCGTTTGGTAGTTGCGGCCTCGTTCGGGGGCTGTTCTCGTCCCATCTCACCGATGTTATTTCGGTGGAGAGTAAACGTCAGGGGGTCGACTCACCTGTCCCCCGACACCCACACTGCCTCCTCAGATCACGGAATGGCCTCCTCATTCACACAGAAAATTCCTACATCCTTTCCCAGCCTCAGCTTCAAACTTTGGAATAATTGGTGATACTGTCAATTTTCTCCATCTAGCAACAGCCTGTTAATTACAGTCTTTAATATTAATTAGCAGTGAGGTCGTGTCCACGCACCTCCCCCCAGCCCCAACATCCAAAACTACCCCCAGTGCCTTCTCTGAGCTCCCCTCCTTGCCAGCCCGCAGCTCCTCCAAAGTCCGTCTTACAGATTTGCTGGTCTAGGGACCTGGGAACTGTGTAGCTTGCCGCTGCTCGTGTTTCCATGGAAATAATTGAGATGTAATAAATAGAGGCATTCTGAGGTTACAGGTTTCTTGATTCAGCTGAGACCACATACAAGTGTAAATTGTCCAGATTTGTTTGGCTAAATGTCCATGATCTTGTAGGAAGGGCAAAACAAATCCTTTATAGGTTCTTCCGCTTGGTCCGTGGATGGGGGGCACCGGGACCTTCTTCTCCTATGTAACCCCCCCCAATGAAGTCCCCCTTCCCAGCTTTGGAAGAGTCTCTCTCGCCCTCCAAAACATCCTTTATGTCTGGTAATTGCTGTGGAGATGCTCACACCTGTTCACTTGCACGAACTTAGCGATCGAACAAAGATGACCCTGCTAAACGGTACACCGTCAGGTGCCTGGGGTGTGTTGAGAAGGAAAGGGGCAAAAACGCCAGTGACTTGGCAGCCGGCAAGTCGTTCAGCGGAGCCCGGGAGCCCCGGCAGGGCTGTGGCGTGCCACAGCGCGTTCGCGGAGGAGGAGGGAGGCCTGAGCGCGGCCTCGCGGAGCCCCGCGTTCTGGCTGGGGATGAAAGGCTGGGGATCCGGTTCAGCCTAAATGAAAGTTGCAATAATTGCTGTATCGGTAGCCAACTCTTAAGCTGGTGGCTGTGGAATTCTTCCCCTGATGTAGGATTTAATAGTCTGGCAATTAGATGCATTGATTTCTCTTAACTGTTCATTTGGATGTGTAAACGCAAGGAGCCTGCCACCGAGGCTGGCGGTGCAGGCGGGCTGCCTGGCGCTCGGAGAAAGGCTGCCGTAGGTGGTTGGCGGTGGGGGGAGAGCAGGATGCCTCCAGGCTGTGTGAGGGCCAGTTCCCTCTTCATGTGCCATTTCTGCCTGTTTTGCAGTGAAATGAACAGCACTTCTTGTGCAGATACTGTTTAAAAATAAACAACACTGTCCAGTGATGTCTGAAGAGTGAAAACATCCTTTTCTGCTGCAGGTGCGTGGAGAGTAACCTCTCTGTTTGAGTGACTGGACTCCCTGCGTGGTTTTGGCAGATGGCCTGTTAGGGACCAGAGGGAAAAGTCACAAAACACCTTGGCTTTCAGTTCCAGAGGGACCTCCCGGCTGGAAATGGGGAGTTCCCTCTCCCCCTCCTGCTCAGCAATAGTCTTTGACTCGGGGCCACCTAGACCAGTCCGGCCCTGAAGCCGGCTGGGGCGTGGCACGCCTGACCCCTAGGCAGGCTGCGGCAGCAGTGGCTGGCCCGGTGTGTAGGGAATGAGTTCTCGAACACATTAGCATCTCCGAACTCCCTGCTCCTGGGCCTGTGAATGGCACCCCCTTCTTACACTCGGGGAGGATGGCCAGCTGGTTTTTATCTATGTTTGTTTTCATCCTCACCTGAGGATATGTTTTTTTTTTTTTAAAATCAATTTGAGAGAGAGAGAGAGACCGCGTGAAACATTGATTGGTTGCCTACTTTATGTGCCACGGCTGGGGGCCGGGGATTGAGCCTGCAACCTAGGCAGGTGCCCTGACCTGGGATCGAACCCACAACCTTTTGGTGGACAGGACGATGCTCCAACCAGTGGGGCCACCCACTCAGGGCCCCATTTTTTTTTACACCAAGATTGATAAGCGTGTTTAGTTCACTCTTCGTTTGGCGGAGGTTAGGATGCGTTCACCCTCCCCCGGACCCAGTCCATGGTACCTGAGTGTTTTTGAGGAATATTATCTTCCTGTCTTGAAAACATTAGTGATCGATATTGGGGCGCCTTTTCCTCACCTGTGGGGCTTGGGTAATGACTACAGAAGAGTACCTGGGGTGCTGTTGGTGGGCTCTCTGTTATACCGTGAAAACCTCGGGACGCCTTGATTGGTGCATTTGACAGTTTCTGCGCATCCTGTCAGCGTGCAAGGGTGTTCTGTGCACACACATGTGCGTGGGTAACCACAGTAGCTGTGCGCCCCAAATGGACTAGTGAAGCCTGGGTGGGTGATGTCCCGGCTGAAGTTTTCGGCGCCGGCTCCTCCGCTCCCTTGGCCCGCGGAGGGAGAGGTGGGGCGGAGTGGAGCTGGGGAGACGCTGATGGAAACTTCCAATTCCCAGCCTACCTGCGGGAATCGGTGGCAGCCCACGGCCGGGGATGTACACGCAGTAAATAAAAATACTTTCCCTCTTTCAAGGAGTGTCAATTAGCTGATGGCTCGGTTGCGGCTGCCTTACGGAGAGCGCTGTTTTACCTGTCTCCTCGTCCCAAGGTTTGATGTGTAATGTCTCGCGGAAAGGATTCTCTTTGTCTTGATTGATGTCAGGAATAAAAGCATGATGGTAATATCCCTTTGAAAGCTATTGTACTGGCAGCCCGGGCTGACAGCGGAGGGCCCCCCAGCGTTATAGATTAGCGCTGTGAAAACACGGGGCTCTCTTTGTTACGTGGCTGCGGCGCTAACCGGCAGAGTCAATTACCCGAGGTGAGCTCAGTTACCCAGTTGACTTGGGAAGTAGCAGTGCCGATCATTTTCTCCTTTAAAGATATAATTTTCCTTTGTTGTTGTGTTGTTGTTTTCTCTCTCTCTTTTCCGTGGCCTCCACCCTCTGGTTAGCTAGGCAAACACGCTCTGGTGTCCGTGGTGACCGGTCGCGTTCTGAGACCACCCCGTCCCTATCTGTGAAGTAGTCTTCTGCTTCATTCCCACGTCCGGGGCTTCGTCTGGATGCAGGGACTGCGGCAGCCAGGGTACGGGAAGGACCCGTCCAGTGGGATGGCAGTGCTGATGACCTCTTCTTGAGCGCGTTGTTCCCTGGGTTTGGGAGCCTTGGGGTGGGCAATTCGGGGTTTTTAAATATTTGCTGTAGACTCTGACCGGGGCTGAACCAGGGTCAGGCTAGGCAGGACCGGAGCAGGTAGTTTTGTGCTATAGGAGATTTATAAGCACTCCAGTTTCAGAGGCCGGGGCTGCTGAGTTTAGGACTTAGGGTCCTGGATGGCATTTTATATATATATATTTAATTCTCACCCAAGGATATGTTTATTGGTGTGAGGAAGAAAGAGAGAGAGAGAGATCCATCAGTTCCCTCCGTATACACCGTGACCAGGGATATTGAACCTGAAACCTAGGTCTGCCCTGACCAGGGATTGAACCCACAACCTTTTGGTGCATGGGGATGATGCTCCGACCCACTGAGTCACCTGGCCAGGGCAGATCCCAGAGGGCATCCTGCAGGTGGGGAGGGGTCTCATAAGGAAACCCTGGAGCCCATCCTCCTGTTGCAGGTGGCAAACTCAAATAGTAAGGCACTTGAGGTGTGCCTTGACTGGGTGCCCTTGGACTTGGAAGTGGTCCATACGCTGTCTACATGTGTGACATCTTGCTCCTGAAGAGATGCGAGCCTGGAAAGGTCGGAAGCTGGAAATGGTTGGGGTGGATGTTCTGTATTTACCCCCTTCCATCCCTGCCTTCTCCAGAAAGACGAAAGCCTAAAATCCCCAAGTTCTCTGAACCCGGCGGCCAGAGAGGCCGTTGCTGGAGCGTGGACAGAACCCGGGGCAAGGAGACTGCTGCCCCGGACTCCAGGTGACAGGGACGCATCGGGAGACTTCGTTGGAGGACACTAACTGTGGGCCCCCGAAGTTGTTATTATGAACCACCAGACAAGAGCCTGTGTTCACCAGCAATCTGTCAGGGCTAATTTTGTTTTTCTCCAATAATTGAAAATTAATGTCTTGAAGTGAAAGCAGATGTTCGTGCCATCTTCTGAGTCGGGATATAAAGTGGGGCTGTGTCGATGGGCCCACTCATTTAATAGCAATTTCCCTCTCGCAGCTAATGGGGTGACGGGCTGGCGTCAGCGAAGGCCCCGGGCTTCGGGGATGAGAGAGGAGTGGAAGCCGGTGGCCTGTCTGGGGGGCACCCTGGGCACTGGGCAGGAAGCCTCGGCGGGGAGTCTTCCTTTCAGAGGGAGAGTGTAAATCCACACACTTCTTGGGTGTGAAACTCGGACACTGCATTGTTGGGGACCCTCCTTCTTCCAAGACATGTTTATTGAGGTAATTCAAGGCATTGAGCTGGAAAGGGTGTGTGAGCCTTGATTGAGGGGGAGGTGTGGATTCGTCCAGAGCCCCGGGTCCTAGGAGCTGGGCACCTTCACCTTCACGGGGGGGGGGGGGGGGGGGGGTGGAGCTGGTTGCGGTTGCGGATTCTGGAGCCCGCCATCTGCAGACTCACCCAGCTGGTTCGGGGTGGGGGCGCCCAGGGCTCTTCCTTTCTTTCCCTTTGTAAAAATTGGGATGTAGGTGACATTGATGCCATCTTAGCCATTTTAAGGGTACAGTTCAGTGGCATCAAGTACATTCACATCATTGTGCAGCCATTACCGCTGGAAACTTCCATTTCCGTCAGCACCCGGGGGCGGTGGCTGGGCGGGGGTCTCAGCCTACCCCACTCCCAGGAGGCCATGCAATTCAAGGCCTTGTTTTTCCCAGTAGAGCCGAGAAACAGGCCCGGATGCCCAGGGGGCCCCCCCGGAGAGCTGGGGCTGCTTTTCCTGGCTCTAGAGTAGAGGTGAGACTTTTGTGCCCAAAGCCAGGGCAGAGGTGAGGGCCCTGGGGGCGGGGAGGTGCTCAGAAGCTGTTGAGTGATCCAGTGACCGTTTTTAAGACTATCAAGGTCCTTTTCTTGAATGCCCTCGGGGACACATCCCTGTGGAGACTGAGACTGGTGGGGTGTGAGTTTGCCCAGTGGCCCTGACATGGGAGGCCCCCTGGGGGCCCCCCACACCTACCCGCCAGGACCCAGGTGGCCCCAGGCTCGCCCCCTCCCCCCAGCACGCTGCCCACAGGTCTACGGTGACGAAGAAAGGTGAGGGACAGCTATTCCGAATGGCCGCCGAGTTGCTTGTCCTGCTGCGGCCCTCCTCTGGGCGGTGCAGACTCCTGAACTGACCTCCTCGGGTTGCCCGGCCCCTTTCCCTGTAATTGAAATTTGCCCTTTTGTTACCTAGGCATGAGTTCTTTTTTGCAACGTTGCCGTTCCCCGTCCTGCTGTGAGGTTTATCTCTTCTGTTGATCCTAATTAAATAAAACATACTGTTCACCTAACTCCTGTTGCACTGAATTTTACCTGCCTGAAGGCAGGGGCGGCCATCTGGGCTTGGTTAGGGAGCAGGGCGTGGCTGGCTAGGGGGGCTGGGAGGTGGTGGTGGCTGCCACATCCAGGCTGGGGGCACCTCCTTGGCCTGGGGGCTGCGGGACCTCGTAGCCAAGCAACCTAGTGCATATTCTGGTTTCTGAAGCAGAATATGTCCCTAGCCCCCTGGGGCTGCAGGGGGAGAGACAATCACCAGCTCCAGAGGGTCCCCAGGGCGAGGGTGAGGGAGGAGAGTGGCCTCCCAGGGGTGGGGAAGGATGGAAAGAGGGGCAGGCCCCTGGCCCCAGGGGTGGAGGCTGCAGAGCACGCTGGGATCCCTGGGGAGCAGGGAGCCTCGCCCACCTGCCTGGGGCCCTGTGGCTTCAGGGGCAGTCTGGCCAGCCAGGGGCCTGGCATACATGATGGGAAGATTCAGACCTTTGCTTTTTGCTTTTGAACTCAGAAGCCTGAAAATCCTGGGTTGGGAAGGAAGCTTGGAGGCCAGCTCGTTCAAAGTCTCTGGGTCTGTGTGCGGCGTCCACGGTTTCCTCCGGCCGGGCCAGCCCGCGTCCACATCCTGGGAGAGCTGACAGAACTCGCCTGCCGTCTTTGCTCCAGGGAAGGATTTCTTTGTAGGGGATGTGGCCCACTTGGTGGGCTTCCAGGGACCCCGGGCTCACGTGTCAACGGCATCCACCTGGGCTCCTGGGTCCCTGTGCTTCAAAAGAGTTTTTTATGATGTGAATGAGTGCATGTGTAAGCCGTAGAGGGGGGACATGAATGGACCAGTGGATGAGTGCACGGTCAGTGAGTAAACGAATTCCTGAGTGAAGGCGTGGGCACAAGAATGATCTGGTGGGTGGGCTGATGGGGAGCACAGGCCATTTTTAAGGCCTGGGCAGAACTTGGGCTCACCGCTGGTACCTGTGAGGGTCCCTCCTCACCTTCTCCGCCTTCCTTCAGGACTTCAGGAGGTGAGTGAGGCCCCACCCGGGTACCGGGAGCCCTTATGCCCCTCTGGGTGGGGATGGGCGGGGGGCGTGGCTCCAGCCCCGCCGCGCACTCTGCTGGGAGTGCAGCTACTGTTCACAGAAGGCTTTGTGCCAAGCACTGTGCTAGATTGCAAAACACTGTTTTTAAATGACACAAGCAATATGAGATTTTTGTACTAATTTGAAATAAAACAGAACTTTTAATTGAATAGACGCCCTGCCTCCCAGCCGCTCCACCATCATGCCTCATTGCTAACGGGGCTTCAGGCCCGGCAGAGCTGACTCTGCAGCCCAGCCCTGTGGGCTCCGGGACTTCCTCGTCCTTCAGGGACGGTGTGCCTGCGAATAGCAGTAGGAGTTGGGGAGGGCGGGAGAGGTTTGCGGGAAGGAGGACAGGGAGGTGCGTGCGGAGCGGGGGGGCCCTGCCAATGAGAGAAAACTCAGCCTGGAAGAGAAAGCCTCCTCTGTGCTGATTTCTCTTGGGTTGGGAGCGGGGGTCGCAGGCTGGAGGGACATGCTCTGTGGTCTTGGGCAAGGCAGCGCCCTCTGTGGGCCTCAGTTTCCCTGTCTGTGAAGTGGGTTGGAACTGGTTGGATTAGCTACTTGTCTTAGGTGGTTCAGGGTTTTAGTTCCTGGCATACAAGAAGGGAAAAACACTAAAAGCTTTGGCTTTTGAATATTACAGGCTAGAGCCATGTTATCAGGTCTTTTCAAGTTGCTTGTTACCAGGGCCAGTTCACAGAGCGAGAGGTCCGAGGAGGCAGCTCTGGGGAACCCGGAGAGAAGGGCGGGTTTGCTCCCCTCGCCCTGGATGACCTGGTCCCATGTGTGCCCATCCAGAGCCTCCAGCATGGCCAGCCCTGGTCCCCGGGGAGGACACGCGGAGGGACCCTCGCTGTGCCAGGCCCCGCCTCCCAAGCTTCTCACGGGTTCTCCACCCCGGCTCTCTGGTGATCTCAGTTTCCCAGGCGCACAGACCGAGGCTCCTGAGTACCTGGTCCAAAGTCACACGGCTGGAGGTTGCAGAGCTAGGGTGAGCCCAGGCTTCATCTGGTTCCAGAGCCCAAGTCAACAACTGTGACCTTTACCTGCCTAAGCGGCCAGAAAGCACAACAGAGATTCCTGCAGGTGCTGGAGAAGTCCCGAGACTCGGGGCTGGGACGAAGGGCCGCAGGCACAGGCACATCGGCCCTGCTCCCCACCCAGTATAGGCAGTCTGCCTTTGGGACTGTCCCTATTCCCGTACTTAAAAAGTGGTTACACATCTAACAAAGTAATGCCCCCCATCCCCAGAGATGAGCACTGTTCTTAGTTATCGGCCCTTCCAGGCCCCTTCCGTGGTGCATTTGCACAGAAACGTGTATTTACCCACGCGGGCAGAATCTGAAACCGAGGTCGTGTCAGAGACTGCGGGACGACACTGCTGTTCCTGGGACTTGTCACGTAGCGGCGAGTTCCCAACCTTGGTTGCATGTCAGTGTCATCTTAGGCTCTCGAAGAAACAGCCCTACCTGGGCCCCACCCCGGGCCCAATAGTCCAGCATCTTCGAGGGTGAGGCCCCAGTTCAGGTGGTTTTTTTTAAGCTTTTTGGTTCTTCAAGGGTGTCGCCGGGGCTAAGGGCCGCTATTCTGGAAGGTCCCAGTGCGTTGGTGGCAGGGATGTCCCCCGCAGCCAGGCTGCTCCAGAGCAGACGGGACAGAATCCATTTACGTCCCTCAGTTGATGGACATGTAGTTGCTTCTGGGTTTTTTGCTGTTATAAACAGTGATGTAGTGAGAATCCTTGTTTATAAATTGTTGTCTTTCTTTCTTTTAAAAAAAAGATTTTATTTATTTATTTTTAGGGAGAGAGAAGGGAGGGAGAAAGAGAGGGAGAGAAACAGTGATTGGTTGTCTTTCACATGCCCCCACCCAGGGACGGGGCCTGTGACCCAGGCATGTGCCCTGACTGGGAATCGAACCGGCGACCTTTCGGTTTGTGGGAGGATGCCCAAGCCACTGAGCCACATCAGTCAGGGCAGTTGTCGGGTTTCTTAGGCGAGATTCCTAGGAGTGGAGTCCTTAGGTCAGAGGGTAGTCATGTGAAAAGTTGGGTGGACGTTTTCACATTGCCCTCCACAAAGGGCGTGCTGACGCCCCCTTCACTAAAGTGTGTGAGGGCGAGTTCCTCCGGACCCCGCCCCCAAAGGAGGTGTTCTTTCCCCTTTCTTCCTCCTCCTCTTCCTCGCAACGTCTCCCCCCATTTCTTTTTGTCAATCTGGCAGGGAAGAAATAGCTCATGGTTTTAATTTGTAGTCTCCTGATTACTAGTGAAGTTGACCATTTTTCTTATGTTTATAGACCGTTTTTATTTCTTCTCCAGGAAGGGGCACTGCACTGAGTGTGGAGCCTGGGGGTTTGGGCATTTCTTTCTCTCAGCTAGTTCTTTAGTCATGTCTCTTTTTCCATCCATCCGTCTGTCCATCATCCATCCACCCAGCCACCTATCCATCATCTGTCCATCCATCCATCCTTCTTTCCTTTCCCTCCCTCTATCCCTTCTTCCTCCCTTTACCCCATTCATCTAAATCCCGAGCAGCTCACCCAGACAAGCCTCTTGGGCTGGGTTCCAAGGAGGCTGCAGAGATGAATGCCGATGCCATGCTTGCAGGGAGCACACAGTCTGGAGAGGACATAAGATCCAACCACAGGACCAGACAGGACAGCCCAAGACAGGTGCGGGTCGAGGGCCGAGAGAGGCTGGAGGACTTCCTTTGGAAGGGGGGAATCGGGCGAGGCCTGGAAGAGGGGGCAGTGTTTGCTGTGGGCCCAGAACCACAATGCCAAGAGCAGCTGACATTCGTGGGCACCTCCTTATATTTATCCTCACCTGAGGAAGTGCTTATCGATTTTAGAGTGGGGGGAGGGGAGGGCGAGAGCGAGAGAGAGAGACATCGATGTGAGAGAGAGACATGATCAGTTGCCTCTCATACGCGCCTTCATGGGGGATGGAACCTGCAACCTAGGCATATGCCCTGACTGGGAATCGAACCCACGACCTTGCAGTTTACAGGATGATGCTCCAGCATCTGAGCCACGGCGGCCAGGGTTGATGAGCACCTCTGGTGAGTAGGGGTCGGGGCTCTGTGCTTCGCCACAGTAGCTCCGTTAATCTTGACGCCCACCGCCTCCAGACTGCTCAGTGGGGGCCGTAGGCTTTCTTCTCTCAGGCAATGACGGGTCTCAGAGAATCCTCAGCTAGACTCCCAGAGAGGGAAAGTCAGATGTTCAAGGTCATACAATGATCTTATATCAGAATTGTGCCTGAGGACAGGGCAAGGATTGGAGCCGGGGGTCATGCTTCTGCCACTGACCCAGGCCAGGGTCTGCCTTGGGAACACTCTGGAACCCAGAAGCTTCTGGGGTGTGAGGGGCTTCTGAGCAGGCAGACCTGGGCTGCCACCCCTTATCCCACACATTCTTGTCTTCATTCTCTGACATGGGGGCTCTGCTCCCCAGAGAGACGTGAGGGCAAAATCTTGGGCCGAGACGGCGCTTTGCAAGGCCAAAGTATGCCGTGGTTGGGTCGGAGGCACCCCCAGGTCGGCCTCACTGTGCCCCTCCCCCTCCCTCACACACACGTGCACCTGGGCGTTTGTGTGTAGCATGAGGGCCAGCAAAACTGGGCGGGGAAAAAACTCAGCTTTGACCTCGTTGCTCACTGGGCCGCCCTACCCTCTTGGAGGTGCCAGCTTGTGGACGAGGCTTCAGCTCCTTCATGTCCGTTGTCCTCACCTGTCCAAGGACAGCTGCTCTGTTCAAAGGGCACGCTGGCCAGGCACAGGGAAGGGGACTGGTGGGGGGGCGTGTGCCCCCCCATGTGTGTGTTGCATGCACATGTGTATGTATGTGTCTGTGCAACTGTGACTGTGACATGTGAGTCTGTGTGGGTGTCTGCGGCATGTGTGATTGGTGTGTGTACACACGGGTGTGCTTGCATGGTCCAGCCTGTCAGTGCAAGGGCAGAGAAAAGGCTCACGGGGGAAGGGCTTTGCTAATGAGTTTCCTTCATACCCATCCATTCAGATGCTTTGGGAGCACCTACTGTGTGCCAAGCACTGTGCTGGGCCCGGCCCCACAGAAAGACAGAAGCGAGGGCTCTTTCCGCTCTGAGGTTGTTGGCCGTCTGTCCAGCCATGCTTTCGAGGGTGGGAAACGGGTGTCTGTTGGAGTTTCCCAAAACATGTTCCAGGATTGCGTTGCTGGCCCACCAGAAGGACACGGAAGTGCTGTCTGGGGCCAAGCACGGCTGGCAGACACTGCCTGACGCAGAGTTACGCTTGTGAAGCTCTCCGGGCTTCTCCCAAATGCAGATGCGGGCCTGTCTCGGAGATGGTCCTCCCGGTTTCCCATTAGTCCAGGTTCCCCGACAGCCCCCCCATCCTGCCACCCCAGAGTAGAGCCCTCCTGGGAAACCTCTGCTGAGCCGAAATGGCAGAAAGCAAGGAAGCAGCTCCGATGAATGAACGCGAGAGCAACGCAGAGCGTTCCCAGGACTCAGTCGTAACCCACCAACTCCCACCAGCCAGGCTCACTGCGGCCGCGCCCAGCTCTGCACCCTGTGGGCTCTCGCAGGCTTTCCCGCTACCTTAGGGCGCTCTTGCTCCCCGAGGCACAGAGTGGGTCACGGTACAGCCCAGAGGCTCACAGACAAGTTCAAAGCTATGGGGCTCAATGCGGAGATGCTGAGTGTGGTCCCCTGGAAGGAGCTTGGTGGCCACTTGCGCAGTTGGGGTGCCGCTGCCTCTGTGAAGCGTTGGATGCTGTTTTCACTTTTCTTTGTAAAAAAGCAAAAATCCTCTTCAGATTTCTTTCAGTTTCTGAAAGCAGGCACTGGTCTTAAAAAGCAGGTGCCAATTTTGTAAAAAGCCAAGTGGCATCATGCAAACTTTCAAAAAAGCGGGGGATACCCATAGTTTCTGATCGCCAAACCTCCTGGCTCACTTGTCATGGAGTCCTCTTATCTGCGTTCAGTTTGGGGTTCCGGGTTGTTACCGTTTGTTCATTCCTTTGTTAGGGCCGCCCCTGCCTGTTTATTGAGCACCTACTCTGTGCTGGGCACTGTTCCTGGTGCTGAACAGGCAGGTGATTCTGGTGGTAGCTGGGGGCCATCTATGAGGATGAGGACGGAGTCAGTGACAGAATTCCTGGGAAATTACCTCAGGGGAGGCCGAGGGTGGTGGGGGAGGCTCTCCAGACGGGGCCACCGGGATGGGACACTTGAGTCCAGGCTGATGGGGGAGGTTCTGAGGGGACCTGGAGGCTGGAAGCCTTTGTGATTGGTGCTTTGAAGGGGCTGAGGGATGTGGAGGGGAGGTCCTTCCGGGGAGGCCCCCTTGCCAAGCTGGGTCTAGCCCTTTGGTTTCTGTGACACAATCCAGGCCTCATAGAGAGTCTTCTGGGCGGGCCCTGAATCAGCTCGATGGGGCTGGTTCTGGAAAATGGGGGCCTCTGGTTCCCAGTCCTGTCCCAGGGGCCCCACTGACGCTCTGCCCTCCCCAAACCTTGCCGCCTTGTCTCAGCACAGCCCCGTGAAGGTCACCACAGAGGGCTCAGGGGATGGCCCCTCCTGGGCTGGCGGCTGTGAGCAGAGCCCCTGCCTGTCTCGGTCACTGCCGTGTGTCCCCAGTGCCTGGCACCGGACCCGTGTCCCCACCCCCATGTGACAGATGGCTAAAGGAGGCCAGGAGGCTCCCACAGCCCGTCAGAGGCCCAGCCCAGAAATCAGCCCTGGTCCAAGCCAGGGCTAGGACCAGGGCTGGTGGGGCGGGGGGCAGCAGGGATTTCCAGGAGGGGCGGTGGGGCCTCTGGGACCCTCTGGGACCCTCTGGGACCCTCTGGGTTCTGCCTGTGGAGTTGCTGGTGTGGTGTGGATCCCGGGAGAGGAGCAGGGGAGGGTGGGGAGGAGAAGGGGTGGAGAAGAGGGGAGAGTTTTGGGTGGGAGAGGGCCAGGCCATGGGGTTGGGTAGCAGGCTGGAGAGGAGCTGGGGAGTAGGCCCGGGAGGGGTCTCTGGTTTAGGGGCCAGGCAGCCGGGCGCTTGGGAATGCGGCCCCTCTCGGGCCCTCGTCTGCTGGGCCAGCAGGCAGCCCTGGGACCCCTTTGAGGCTGCTGTCCTGGGAATGCATCGGCCGCCCTCCCTGCCCCCGCCCCCCACCCGGGAGGGCTCCATGGCTTCTCGGCAATAACTCAGGCCGGGCTTGGGCACAAAGCGGCCTCGGCAGGACGCCGGCTGGGAAGGCGCGGGCTGTGGCTCTCGCTTGTGCGTCCTGATGGGGCCTGGGCTTGTTCTGCACCGCGGGAACCCCGCCCCTCCTACTCTGGGGCTGGCAGGCTCAGCGGGCGCCCCCCAGAACGCTGCAGTCCCAGGCCCCGAGCTGGGGGCGGGGCCGCGATAGGCAGTGCCTGCGTCTAGCCCGCAGCTTGGGGCTGCCCGTGGGTGGGCTGCAGCCCTAGGGGCTAGATGTGTGAGTCCGGGAACCCTTTGGGTACTGGAGCACTGAGGGGTCCTCCGCTATGGGGCAGGGCTGGGGGAAGGGCAGTTGGCAGCAGCAGAGGCCATCCACGGGTGTATCATAACAGCAAACAAACGCCATCGATTGTTCTCAGTGCTTCATACTCATTCATTCCTTCAAGTTTCATAGCAACCCCGTGAGGTCCATGACCGCCCCGGTTTACAGAAGGGGAAACTGAGGCACGGGTTGGCAAATTAAATTGCCCAGCGTCCCACAGCTAGGACTAGACAGGATGTGAAGGCAGGCTCTCTGGCCTCCGGGCCACGAGTGGCCGTTGGTTTGGTGGCCAGGAATGCATGTGTGGGGTATTCGGGGTGCGGGGTGGTTTTGACTGCATTTATATATGTTGAAGAAACTACAGACAGCACATTTGCAGACAGAGCTGAGTCACGGTTGTGGGTTTGCCACTGAAAAGTCACTCTCTCCTTCATCCCTGGGTGCCTACTTCCTGCCTCCATTCATTCCCAGGAGGTGGGTCTCTGAGCCTGCGCTGGGCACAGCCTCCGGAGAGCTCACTTGCTGCTGAGCTGGGGGCCGGGTCGTGAGACCGGCAGTAAGTAAATGGACACAGTTCCACCACGATGTTTCTCATGGAGAGACTGTCCCCCTTCTCCGCCTCGGGCAGTGCTGTTCTGGGAGGTCAGTTGGCCAGGGCCAGTGGGAAGGAGTCACAGAGAGAGGTTCTGAGCTCATTCCTGGGGCCACCTCCCCTGCTTTGGGCCCAGCCCTGCTGGGGGCTGGGGGGGAGGCCATGGTTCCTTCCCAGGATCACCTGATGGGACAAATCTGGGGGGATTTTTCGAGCGTCTATCTGGAAGGGCAGGGACAGCGCGGTGGGCTCTCCTGGAAGGTGGGGTGACGAAAGAGGCAGGGGAGGGCGGTGGAGCAGATGGTTGGGCATAGGGTGACCCACTGGTCCTTTCTGGGGAGCACCCAGGGCAGGCCCCAGGCCTCGAGCTTGACCGACCCCGGAGACCTGTGTAACCTCTGAGCGCAGCAGCCTGGTCCTGATGTTGTCAGGGCCCCTCTGAGTATCTGGGGAGTAGGGGGCTCCTCCTTATCCGCCAAGTGAGACGGGGGGTCCAGGAAAGCCCACCTCCTTGTTCTGGCTTACACTGCACACATGCGGCAGGGTGGCCGGGGCGCTCAATGCTAAGGTCCCCACGTCCCATGGACGCGGGTGCTGCTTTCCAGGCCCCTCTGCACGCCGTCAGGGTTGCAGGTGGGGGGAGACTCTGGCACTCTTCATTGCTGCCTCAGTCCCTCAGCTGCCCCCATCCCTCTGGACCTCCAGCCAGGCCAGTGAGGAAACAGCTGCCCGCCCCCACCTGCCTCCTGCGTGCCGCATCCACAGTGCAGAATGAACTGGGTATCTGAATGGGCTTTATTCTGAATTTCCTGTCCCCCGTTGCCTCAAACTACCCATTGCTCAGGCTCGCCCCAGCGTGTTTGGGGCTGAGATGGAGCGTGCAGTTCCCTCCGTGGACACGCAGGGCGAGCCTCGGCCTGTCCACCCACCTCTGTGGGCATCGGTCCTGTCTCACTTTTGAAAGGAGAGTTCCAGGCCCGCTCCTCTCTGTGATGGGGGTTTGGCCTGGGCCGCAGGGATGGCAGGAAGGGGGAAGGGCTGTCATCGGTGGTATTTACTGAGGCTGGCGCGGGCTGGTGCGCGTGTGCTTTCTACACATTTTTTCTGGACGCCGGTCAACAGCCCTCTGAGGTTGGAGCCCTTAGGTTTGCTGTCCTGCAGGTGAGTGTTAGCCCGAGGGCCAAGGTCACGTGTCATAGCCACCCCGAGGCTGCCATGAGTCACTCCCAGAGCCACCTTCTGCAGGCCTGGTGAGAGGGCTGCCGCCCTCCCCCAGGAGCACAGGCTGGGCTGGGAGACAGACCCATAAACAGTCATGAACTCTGGGGCTGGTAACATCCCGTTCCCCCAAAGGACCCAGCTGGTGGCCAAGGGCACACCCCACCCCCCTCCCCCTCCTGCCTGCCCGGCCTGCTCCTGAACTGCACTGCGGGGAGAAGGGGAGAAGCTGTGTGGACAGGTTGGGGGAAGGGTGGGAGGTCGAGGCCAGGTCCTTGGGACATTTGGGGTGGGTGGTGGACAAAGCTGTCCCTGCTTCCTGGTTTCTTGGGACCCACACACCCTGCTGGCCAGCCCCTCAGTTCTGCTCGGTGGATGGGAGGCAGGAGGTGTTGCCTGCACAGGGATCCTCCCTTCCCCTGTGCCCCCACCCAACCCCCAAACCCCCCAGAGTCCAGCTGGCTCAGCCCAGGAATCTTGGATGTGGTGGCTGGGGGCGGGTGGCCTTGCTGAGGGACTGGAAGACTTAAAGGGCCCTGTCTCGGGGCTTACTCCGTCTCCATGCACGCCGCCCTTGGGCCTAAGCCCGGACCTGTGAGCCGGCGTCTTCCCCCCGAACATTCTCCCCGGAGCCTGAGCGTGAACCTCGGGGTGCATGGCCCTCCTGGGCAGCGTTTCCAGCCGCCCTTCAGCGCGCCCGTCCTGGCTGAGGGCCCGGAAGCAGCAGTGCATCCTCCCCACCCCCGCAGTCCCTCTCCCTGGGCACCGACCCTCTGCGCTCCCTGCCCTCCACCCCCTCCGGAGCGGCTTCCTGGAACCCAGGGACCCTGGAGGTTTCTGGACCAGATCGAGTTGCCTGGGTGGTTCTTTCCGTTTGTGTGTGTGTGTGTGTGTGTGTGTGTGTGTTTGGGCTGTGCAGGGTGGAGGAGCTGGGAGAGGAGCCGATAATTGGGCCAGGGCCAGCCAGGGGTGGAGGTGACCGCCAGTCCCCATCTCCCTGGGTGGAAGTGTGACCCCCAAGCCCCTGTCCCTGAGTGGCCAGGAGGCCTGGCTTCCTCTCCTGGCGAGGATCAGCCCCGTTTGGCATTTCCTGCCTCTCTCCCTTTTCGTTCTGCACTAGGACACCCCCGGGGGTGGCGTGGGGCCCACTCTAACTGTCCTCTTGGTGACTGGGGCCTGACTTGGCCTGTCACCCCCAGTGTCCTGCTGAGCCCTGGCCCAGGATGGGGTCAGCTGCACTGCTTCCCCCTACCCTCACACCACACCTCCTGGCTGGACAGCTGGGCCAAGCCGGGCCCACCTCTGGCCTAGGTCTCCGAGCTGCTCCTTGAGCCGCTTGTTGCAGAGCCCTTGGATGGAGCCGCTCCTTGCAGAGCCCTTGGATGGAGGCTGGTGGGGTGTGGGGCCTGGAGGAGGGTGAGGGCTTGGCGGTGGGAGAAAGAGCAGGACCAGCCCCCTGGGGACAGGAGCCAGGCCTAAGGACCCCCTGGTGTGGATTCTGCGGTGACTTTGAGAACCTCCAAGTCCTCTGCCGCCCTTGCATTACTCAGCCCTGGCGCCCCCGTCACCGCCCCCCCCACCCCCAGGCCCACTGCACACATGGTTTTGCTTTTCCAGGCATCCGCCCCTGGTCCCCTCCCTCTGGGTGCCTTCTGAGCTCCTCGGGCCCCTCCCCCAGCCCTCCTGGGCCCCCTCCTTCCTCCTTGACCCACTTTAGTCCCCTGTTGCTGGGGGAGGGGCGCGCACAGCCGGCGGCTCTGATCCTGGCTGCCTCCCCCAGCATCCCTTGGGGCGGGCTCTGGATGGAGCCAGCAGGCTGAACGGCGGGGCCCCAGGGACTGGCACACGGCGAGCTTCGAGTGGCGGCCTCCCTGCCCCCTCCATGGACAGACAGTTCTGGACAGCTGCCCCTGCCCGGGCCCCTGGGAGGCCCTGCCAGGGCCAGGCTCCGGTTTCCCCCAGCCCCAGGGAGCTGTGGCTCCAGAGGTCCCTCCTTCCACCACCTCCTGGGCGAGTGTGTGCACTTCCCAGACGAGCCCTGGGCAGGGCCAGGCCATTCTTCCCCTAAATCTCTGCTGGAGACACTGGGGGTCAGGTTCTGTGCCTGCAGTTAACCTGTGCAACTCGGGGAAATTCATCAACCCTCTCTGGGCTGGGAGGGAGTTGGACGGGAGAGCTAACCTTTATTGAGCATTTACTAAGTCCCGGGGACTCAGCTACGCAGGTTACATCCGTGATCTCATTGTCACAACAGCGTCATGAAGCATGCTTTCCCGATCCCTATTTTAAAGGTGAGGCAAAGGCGGCTCAGAAAGGGAAAGTAACTTGCTTGGGGTCACACAGGCTGTGCCTGTTGGAACCACAGGGGTCTGAGCTCAGGCCGGTGGATGGGAGATTTTCTTTCCTGTCACCTCCTGAGTCCGTCCTCTGGGCTACTGCGGTGCCTGCTGAGGATTCCAGACCCTCCTCCAGGGTTCTGCGTGGGTCTCCGTCACTGTGCTCCTCGTGTGTTTCAGATGCTGCCTGGGTCCCCAAGCCTGCGTCCCCCCCACTGCTGGGCCCTATGGGCAGGCTGTGGGAAGCCAAGGCCCAGGGCTGCCCCCAGCTGGGAGCTTGCCCCATCCTGAGTCCTAGTCCTGGGGTCCAGGGGCGGGTCCCAGCACAGGGTGGGCCCTGGGCTCCAGCGCTGCCGAGTGCAGGACCCCTGAGCCAGCGGGCATGTCCGCCTGCCCTCCCTGCCCACTCACCGCCCAGCCCCGCTGAGCCCCTGCGATTCTCCCCTTCCTCCCTTGCCACAACCCCCGCAAAAGACGAATGTGCAGAACGGGACCGGCGGACTCGGAGACGGCCGTTCAAAGTCGGGAGCCCGTGCCTCCCTAATCTCGGCGTTTTCTGTCTTTTCCTCCTTGCGTGTCGACATCTGTCGGTCCTCTGGGAACCTCTTCATGTCATTGTCATTGTTTTGCTGAATAAAGGAAGGGGTAGGAGGTGGGGGGTGCTTGGGGAGCGAAGTCCGGGCATCTTTTCTTACTTGCCTAATTTCCTCTCTCAAATGTATCTTGTGATTAAACATTTTCTTAGCACTTGGTCAGGGCCAGGCCGAGTTTCTTTCCATAAACATTGGCAAGTGAATTTAACAGCTCTGCCTGTATCAGCGGGAGGCTTCATTTGCATAGTGATTGTTCTCGTGAAACAAAATAATCGCTTGCAGTTATGGAACGATCAATACCAGGGGCGGGGGTGGAGGGCGTGGGCTGGAGCCCGGCGCATGCGCAGACCCCTCCTCCCGCGCGCGAGTCCGGAGGAAACTCAGTCTTGGGGAAGAGCCCAGGACAGGAGGCTGCGATCCCGGGCCGCGGGGATTGCCCGGTGGGTGGAGCTCGTGAAGGCGGATAAAGGCGCCTACCTGTGTGAGCCCCAGTCCAATCAGGGGTTTGCAAGGGGGTCGGGTCCGCGCCAGGTGAGCCCCTACTCCTTGAGGTTGTCTTCCAGCCTTTTCCATTACGGTCGCAAACTGGCGTCCTGAGGCCCGGTGTTGCCCACTGATAGGTTTTGGTTGGGTTGTGCTGGGTTTAAAAGAAATAAACCCGCATGTGACAATCTGGAGATTTCCCAGCAACATTTATTCAGAGTTCTTGCTTCTCTTCCATCACACGTGGGCAGGGCTGAGACTGCAGCCGAAGATCCTGCCTGGCAACCTCCCTGCCATGGGGTGTGTGGGGGGCGTACTGCTCCTGCAGCGCCTGGGAGGGGGAGGGTGGGGCGGACCGGGGATCCTGACCGCCGGGTCTGTTTGCCCGGGTCCTCCAGGCGTGAGCCCCGCCCCTATCCCTGCCCGGAGCTGCAGTCAGGAGAGGTCAGCTCAGGCCCTTCCTGTTCGCAGAGCTTTCACTGGATCCCTCGCTCCACCTGAGGGGCTGTGGGTTCCAGGCCTCCCGATGTCCATAGTGGTCGGGGGAGGGGGGCAGAGATGTGGGAAAGGAGGCCTTCTGGAGCTCACAGCCTTCTTCCCAGGAGCTGCTTTTGCTGGGAACATTCCTGGCCCCCTCCTCAGCAGCTGCCAGAAGACAGGTGGTCTCCGACTGTGTTGTAGACTGAAGGGCATCGCCCAGCTTGACTGGAATGACGTTCTAGCTGATGGCGACACACTTTGAACGCACTTGCGTGGGGTGGGCCCTGAAGGGTACCTGTCCAGTGGCCGGTGGTTGGAGCAGGGATTGGGCTGGAGCTAAGGAAGGGGTGCCTGCCCCCCACCCCTGGACGGTCCGGCCTCGGCAGCCAGCGCCCTCGGAGGATAGTTGGTTGCTTCTCTGGAGCCTCCGCTTTGTAGGCCGAAGAGTCAGAAAGGACGGGGTGAGCAGGGGAAATGTGGGTATGGGCATCAGAGTTCTGCTGTGCGGCCTGGGCTGGAGCCTCCCTTGGGAAAGCAGGCCCTTCGCCATGGACAGCCCCGGGTGGAAAGCGCGCGCCCGGCCCACGTTGTCCTCCCAGTGTCTCTGAGTGGAAGTCACATTCTAAAGACAAGGAAGCGGAGGCTCTGGTCCCACGGTCACGGGGCTGGTGGAGGAGCCCAGCCCGGGGCTGAGCCCAGGCCTCCTGGCCCTGGGGCCTGCCCTGCTCCCTGTGACTTCATTTGCGTTCAGCTTCTCCAGCTATAACTGTCTCCAGGGATCTGTCCCCACCTCCTAGAGGAAAAAGATGAGACAGAATGAGCAAAGAAATATTTTATTGTGACCTCTGACATTTACTTAGTAGAGCAGGAACGTGGAGCTCAGGCACTTTGCGGTTCCTGGAAGTTTTTATCACTTGATGGTGTCATACGCAAGGTTCTCTCTCCCTTTCCCTCCCTGCCCCTGTCTTTAGGGTTGGTATTATGACTTTTGGACTGCTCAGGCAGGGTTCTCTTGACCCCCCTCCCCCATGAGATCCTGAAGCTGTGAAACTCCTGGGGAGGGGACCCCATCTCTGATCACTTGGGGCCCCTCTCATCAGGGACTGGCATGTAGGGGCCTGAGAGCCCTTCTGGACAGAGGAAGATTAGGCAGCTGGGCTGCACATTCAGTTTTTTCACAGAACTGGCTGGCTGACAAGGGATTGGACGTTATCAGTTGGGATGCTTTGGGCCGCCAGACACCTAATCCGAGTCCAAAGCCGCTTGAGCCTAAGGGGATGTAGTTACTCCTACGAGGGAAGCCTGCAGGGCGTGTGGCCACGGTGCTCTTCGTGGAGCAGTCCGCATTGTTGGGGACCCAAGTGTCTCCCGTCTTCAGGTTCTGTTTTACTCAATGCACTGCCTCTTGTGCTCAGATGTGTCTCCTCATGGTGAAAAAATGGCTGTTGTGATACCAGACGTCACACCCCAACACATCAGTGTTGAAGGACCGGCAGAGAGAAGCTCGCTTACAGAGGCCTGCCTTTACGGGAGCACCCTTTCCCTCAGTGGCCCTGTGGTGCCTCCCTTGTGTCTCGGTGGAGAGAATGGCACCCCCTGCACATTCTAGACCAGTCCTGGGCCAGGGTGGGGGGCCTGGCTCCGAAGGCTCTAGAGAGCCCAGCTTTCCTTGGATTTAGTGGCCTTGGGAGACATCTGGAGAAAATGTCAGTTGGTTCAGCAAGAAAGAAATGGGTGGAAAGGCCACTGGGGAAGTACCCAGTGCTGTTTGGGGACAGGTGGGCCCTAGGAGACCCATGCCGGCACCTGTGTCTCTTTCAACCTAAGGTCCTAGAACACCCTCCTTGTCTCATCAGCTGCCCTTCTTTCCACAGCCCCTGTTCCAGGACGCCACCGTTCCTCTGCACCCCTTCTCCTGTCTGCCTGGCTGCCTCCTTCTCATCCTTCTGGAGGCAGGTTCAATGCCGCCTTCCCTACCACGTTTCCCCCTAAGGCGGCTCCCCGCTGGTGGCCTCTCTCTCATGCTAGTTATTCTCAGTAGCGATTTGTTTACGTATTTCCTAGTTTATGGTCTGCACGGGGCTCTCAGCTCTGCCTGGATGGGGTCTTGTTCAGTGCCTCCACGCCTGGGTCCTGGGTTTCAGGAGAGAGGCCAGGAGGAGGGACCAGAGGCCCGTGGCGTTTAGTGAATGCACGCCGCGTGAAGGACCCACTGCCCACTGGGCCCTTTCCGAGCTCCTTGTCTCCTTCCTCTGCTTCCCTGCTTCTGTCTCCCCGCCCACCCCCGTCCCCTGGAGCCTCAGTTCCCTTCTGTGTCCTGTGCCCTTTGAGGAAGAGGAAAGACCAAAGGAGGAGAGACATCTGCGGGAGTCTGGGACCTGTTTTCTTGTTTCGGAGACCAGATGGCTGGCAGTGGCTTCTCCAAAGGCTGGTTCTGCAGAAGCCTCCGCATCTGGAGGTCGGGCCCACAGTGAGGAGCCAGTGGGATCGGTGGAGGGTGGGTGCCGGGTCAGCCTGGCTGGCTGGTGGGCCCCGGGGCTCAGGCCGGCGGGCAGGGTGGATGCCTGTCCAGACGTCTGGACGTCTGGACCTGACCTTGCCCACATGGGTCATGTCCCTTCACTCCGGGGACAGTTTGTTTCCATTGCTGAGACCTCCATCCGCCTGTCTCGGGTGTCAGCCCGCCCGCTCCTGGGAAAGCGGCTCCGCTCTGAGTCTTGCTGCTGCCGGAGTGCAGGGCCCACCCGGGAACCAGCCGGTCACCCCAGACATGCTGAGGGGGGAGACTTGGCCGTGGTTCTTTTACTTCTACAGATAAAGAACTGAATAATTGTGAGGAATTCCTTGACCGGAATAGCTGGACTGTTGACAGGGGTCAGGTGCAGTCGGCCCTGGGACACACCCACGTAATGTGGATGCTGCCATCTTGTCGTCGTGGGACTGGGGAAGGGGACAGAAAAGGGGGAGCCCAGGCCAGGTGGGGCACCGCTGAGGGTGAGCGGGGACTCAGCCAGAGGGTGGGTGGAACTGGATTAGGCGAGTCTGTCCGAAGCGGTCCCTCATTTACCGTATTTTTGAACAATAAGACACACCGGACCATAAGACACACTTAGGTTTTAGAGGAGGAAAATAGGAAAAAAAATTTTGAACAAAAAATGTGGTAAAATATTTAATAACATAAGTAACATAACATTTCACCAGTGTAAATGTAAACAGCCAAGTAAGCTACATTTGGACTATAAGATGCACCCCCATTTTCCTCCCAAATTTTGCGGGGGGGGAAGGAAGTGTATCTTATAGTCCAAAAAATACGGTAGATCCTCAGGCAGCCAAAAAAATGTCCTTCCGCAGGTGTCAGGGTAGAGAGGGGACGTGCCCTGGTCTGCAGACCTCTTCTCTGTCGCTGGTTGCACCACAAATGGAGGCTTTGTCCTGTGCGTGCAGTGGGACCGCGGCATGTGCCTGGCGTGTCCACGGCCCTGCCTGGTGCCTGGCGCCCACTCCTGGGGCCCTTGGGGAAGGCACAGGTGGCCATAGGAGCCCGATGAACAAAGTGTCGGGTAGTGGGGCTATGGGCCCCCCGAGGGGAGCCGGTGCAGCCCGCGAGGCTTCCCTAGCGCCTGCCGGTGCTGCCTGGGCTCTGGCTTCCGCTGCCTCTTCTTTTCCAGCGGGGAAGTGTCGGTGTGCGTAATTATATATATTTTCACAAACTCAGACTCTGCTTCATTGAAACTTCTATAAACATGTCCGTATAATTCTAATTAACTGCTCGCATAAAGCCATCAGAAAGTTACATGGGGAAGCTCATTCGCCAGACCGTTGCCTAAAAGCCAAGGAAAATATTATGTTCTTCCAACAAACGGACTATTCATGCAGGCCGTTCCCAAGATAAACAGGAGATGTTTGAGGACAAGGGAGATTTGAAGCAGCGATGGCTGCGCTGCTTGTAAGTGGTGTTCGCCGGCGTGTTGGCAGGGTGGGTGGCTTGACTGAGTGATAAATGCTCTTCAAGAAAATGCCCCAGACGTGGAATGTGGGGTCAGGACCCTGGAGATGGGCTATCTCGGGGTGCTCTTGTTAGTGTCCGTGGGCAGGAGGCCGCTGCATCAGTGCGTTTCCGCTCAGCAGTTCATGCTTTGGTTACTAAGAAAGTGTGGACCAGAGACTTTTGAGGCTGCTTTACACGTGGGTGAGAATGATTTTAAGTTAACTCCCATTTATGCATCCTTCCGTCCATCATCCATCCATCCATCATCCATCTGTCCATCCATCATCCATTCATCTATCCATCCATCCATCATCCATCATCCATTCATCTATCCATCCTTCCATCCGTCATCCATCCATCCATCCATCATCCACCCATTGTCCATCCATCTATTCATCCATCATCCATCCATCCATCGTCAGTCTGTCCATTCATCCAATCCATGGTTTCTGAGCACCTTCAAGTATCCAAGTGGGACTCTGGGTGTGTCATGAATAAAATGTCAGCGGTCCCTGCTCTCCTAGAGCTGAGGGCCTGGTTGTTGGTGCGTGGGGAGTCTTCGTGGGCAGGCCTGGGAGAGACAGTGAAGGAGCAGAGAGGTGGGCCCTGGGCCGGGAAGGGGCTGTGTGAGGCTAGATTGGGGAGACCCTCCCAGAGGAGGCGACTTGGAGTGAGGACCTTAAGGAGGTTGCCTGACCCTCCAGGCAGCGGGAACAGCAGGTGCGCAGCCCCTGAGCGGCAGAGGACACGGGTGTCTGAGGAAGGGGGGGAGGAGACCCGGAGCGGAGCAAGGGGTGGGGGCGGTGGGCGATGATGTCAGAGAGCTGATTGGAGGGTGGAGAAATGGAATCAGCCCTTTTACTCCAGGCAAGAGGGTACTGGACAGTTGTCTGTGTTTCCTTCCCTGAATGGAAAAGGCTTAGGCCTTGTGCCGGGCTGGCTCACCGACAGCCGATGGGAATAACACACCAAACTATGGAGAAGAAAATAAGAGCACCCCGACCTTCCCCTGCAGTCACGCTTGGGGGGCCGTCTGTTAGGGCACCTTTACTTCAGCATCCGCCTGGGCTTTCCTCCTGCCCACCTTTGCCAAGGTCGTACAGAAATGCCCCCTTGAACCCTGTCGAGTATCACAGGTGACTAACACCAGGGTTGCAGATTACGGAGGTTAGGCTGTGCCCTTAAAACACCTTGAACTTGGAGTCTAGGTAGTTTTGGACAGTTGGCGACAGCTGAGGAAACTGTTGAAAAGCGAGCCGCTGGGGCTGGTGGTTCGCTGTAGGCAGTAGGCGGTGGGGACAGCGGACGTTGCCTTGCCCCAGGCTCTAGGCAGAGGACGTTGCCTTTGTTCAGTCCTCTCTTATTTCTTTCAGTTTTTTATCATGGTGACGCATGCATCATATAAAACTATCTCAGCCACTAAGCACACGGGCACTGTTGTGTGAACGCTACACCATCCTCTCTGGGACTCTTCGGTCTTGTGAAACTGAACCTCTGTCCCCATTAAACACTTGCCTCCCTCCCCCAACCGCCCCTGCCCTCCGCGCCCGGCAGCCGTTCTACCTTCGGTGCCTATGGATTCGGTTCCTCTAGACACCTCTTGTAAGTGGACTCATGCCGGATTTTTCTTTCTCTGACTGGCTTTTGTCCCTCGGCATGATGTCCTCCAGGTCCAGCTACACTACAGCACGGGCCGGAACGTCCTGCCTTCTTAAGGCTGAAGACGCTCGCGCTGTGTGAACGGACCACGTTCTGCTGATCCGTCCTTCTGTCCGCGGGCAGTTCCGTTGTTTCCGTCTTGGCGGCTGTGGCGGATAACGAAAGCCTCTCTGAACACCCAGCTTTCAGTCCTTTCAGTAAATGTATATACAGAAGTAGGCTTGCTGGATCACATGATACTCTATTTCGAATTTTGGGAGGAACCTCCATGCTGTGTTCTGCCGTGGCTGCCACCGTTTACTTTCCCGCCAGCGGGGCCCGGGGCTCCGGGGTCTCCACGGTCTCCACGGTCTCCACATCCTCGCCAGCCCTGTCGTTTCTCGGGTTTCTCGGTAGCGGCCGTCCTGATGGGTGCGAGGTGATCGCTCCCTGTGGTTTCGACGTGCGTGTCCCCGACAATCGTGACGCTGAGCGTCTTCTCATGCTCTCACTGGCCATTTGCGCAGCTTCTTTCAAGAAAAGACTATTCCGGCCCCTTGTCCATTTTTGAATCGGGTTGCTTGGGTTTTTCTCTTTTCTTCTTCTTCTTCTTTTTTTGGTGAGTTTTAGGCATTCTCTGTGTAATTCTGGAAATAGGTTTCTCCAATATTCCCTCCCAGCCTGTGTTAGTTCTCTCGTGATCTGACAACCACCCTATGAAGTTGGCGCTGCGGTTATCATCGGTGAGAAACGAAGACTCGGGGAGATGATCGGACTCCCCAAATCACACAGGCGGTCAGGGGTCCCCAGATCACACAGGGAGTGAGGGACAGAGCTGAGAATGGGAGCTCATCGTCTGAGTCCCGTCCTGGGCAGGGTTCAGGTTTCAGGTGCCCCAGGTGATGCTCAGGAAAACCCCTGTGAGGGTACTACTCTGTGCAGGCAGATGGACGGATGGATGCGGAGCCCCCGACACTTCCTCCTCTCCTCCTGGCTTCTCGTGTCGGGCGTGTGCCTCTGCTGTGCGCTCCGGAAAGGCTCTTGGAAGGTCCTCTGGGCTGGAGGGACCGCCATGCCTCACTCTCAGCCCAGCCCCTGGCACGCAGCGTCCCTTTTTTATGAGCAGGAGTTTTTATTATCAGCAGATCCTTCTGACACCTCGTTGGGCCTTAGAAAAGAGACACCTGGAACACTGACATCTTCCAAGGGCCGCAGGGATTAGCCCTGGATGTTAGGGCCTGCTTTTAGTTGCTTCATTCATTCACTCCCTCATTCATTCATTCACACCGATGTGTGATTTTTTTTTTTCCTTCAAGGAGATTCCCCTGGTCTCAAGTTTCCGGAGGCACCGGTACAATCTAGATTCCAATTAGCTTAATTGCTTTATGTTAGACTTCTTAGAAAAGATTTTTTTTTTCCCCTGCTGATGGCTGTGGTTCCAGGAATGTCTGCCCCTTCCATCTTCCTTCCTGCTTCTTCCCAATGCTTGTTTCTTTCAACTTTATTTCTCCGGGACGGGCCCGCACCCCTGTCCAGTGGCACTGCATCCGCTAATGTTAGGGAGGCCAAGGCAGAGTGGAGAAGACACCAGGAAAAACGTGATCTGTGAGGTACATACGTGTGACATTTAAGTATAAATTTCATATTTAAATACCTTTATATTTACCCTTATACACCTTTATCTTTAGATACCCTCGACCTTTATAAAATGACGTATGTCTTTTTAAATAGGAAATCCCGTTTTCATGGTGTGTGCCCGCCGCAGTCTGCCCTGCGTGCCGGCCCCATCCCTCCTCTGTTCTCCAAACAACATCAGAGTTTTTAAAAAGTTCTTTCCAGCAGCGGGAGGAAACAGTTACATCCTGACGGACACACAGGATGTTGGAGCAGCATTCTCGCTGCTAAGTGATCAGGATTTCAGCCAAGGGAATATAATGAAATCCACATAAAAATTTATTTACCTAATGAAAATCCTGGAGTAATGCATAAGTGGTTCTCTGATAATAAAATGCAAATCTAAAACTGTAACCAGGAGGACAATAATCTTCATTAAATGTATTGTCTAGAGGAAGCCCATGACATCCACTTAACAGTGATTTGATTTGTTTAGTAATTTCCACGTAATATTTAAACTTTATTTCGAGCCTTAAACACCCGCCCACGCGTTTCTTTTGCATCCGGCGGGGGGGAAGGCGGCGGCCGGTGGGTGAGCCTGGCAGCCCGGCCGAGTCTCGGGGCCTCTGCCACGGGGCACCCTTGAAGGGTGGCCTTTTCCTCCTTCTCCAGGCAGCTCTGTGTCTGCCGGAAAGGTGGGGTCCAGGAAGAGAAAGCCGGGGATCAGGTTTCCTTCTGTCCGGGAGGCCCGGAAAAGCTCCTGTTTGGTAGGCAGCCATGAACGCGGAGGACTAGATTGCTCGGAGAGGGGCAGGTGACGGGCCCAGGTTTACCCTGAGCTCCGAAGAGGCCCACATCGCTGGCCCAGGGCTCCCGCCTCCTGGAAGCCTGTCGGGTCCCATCACTTGAGCGCCGGGGGGCGTATCTGCAGGTGCCCCCACCCCTGGCCCAGAACCGCCCCGCCCGCCCTTAGGGCTGCAGTGATTGGAAGCAGGTCCAAGTGCTTTGGAAGCAGGCTCCCCTGGGTGGGAAACCTGGCTGTGTTGCTTGTAAACGGAGTGACAGCGGGCATGGTGCTCACCGCTGGGAGGCTCTGGGTCCTCCCTGGGAAGGGGCTCTGGTCTCCTTGTCCAGGACCGTGAGGAAACGTGAAGGAGCCTGTCTGGCGTGGGTACCGTGCCCAGCGGTGCGCTTGAAGGCCTCTTGGGTGGCTTGGAGGCAGGATAGGGAAAAACGGGGGTCTGAGGCTTTTCTCCCAGTTGGAAACGGGTGATTGAAGCCCTAGATGACAACAATGGGCCGTTGAGGTTTTTAGTTTATGACAACCACAGAATCCCACGCAGGTGAAGGCTGGTGTGTGTGCGGGCACACACGTGTATGCATGTGCTCACGTGCTCGTCGGCTTGAGGTTCTCCAGTCCACACGTGCTATTCGCGCTCTTCCCTCACCTTTTTCTCTCCTTTTCTTTTTTCTATCACGTGGCAACTTTTTGTATCCTCTGGGATGTTGCGGAGCGTTTTGAAACATACGAAAATGAAAAGAAGATAACAAATCAGGAGTAACGTCAACCTAGAAGCTCCTCGTGCAGGCGGCACCAAGCTGGGGAAGAGCAGAGAGGGCACCGCGCTGTGCTCTCTGGGAACCTCAGTTTCCCCGCCTGGAAGGCAGCCTCCACACCCGCTTCTGAGAGGGTGTGGAGATTAAACAAGATAACGGGTGTAAAGGGCCGGGCAGTGCGCTGGCACTCAGTCCGCGCTGGTAAATGGGAAGTGCCTGTTGTCGCAGAGGAGGCCAGTGAAATGGAGAAGCAAGACAGCTACTCAGGTGCGGATGCCAGCCTGCCGGCCGGCCGGCCAGCCACAGTGCCCTGAGCTTCCATCCAAGGGCCGGCTCAGGTTACTCCCGGCCCATTAGCGACGCTGGTCAGATCAGAGCTTGGAGCCTCTTAAGTTCAAGGTCGATCGCAGGCCTGGTTCCCCCAGGGGCCTCTCTGCACTGCCTGGACGCATTAGTCACCGGGGTGGCCTGATGACAGAGTGGGATGACTCAGGGCTGCCTGTCCCAACTTCTGGGCCACACCCCAGGGGAAGGGCCACCTCGGCAGAGGGTCCGAAGTGTCAGCCATCCAGAGAGGTTGAGGTTTCAGTCCCATCCCTGGAAAAGCAGTGGCATCCTGGCTCTGCTCTTCACTAGCTGGGCAATCATGGAACCAATCTGAGCCTCAGTTTTCTCACCTGTTGAATGGGGTAGCAGTAGGAGCTTATCTCGGAAGGTGAACCTGTTAGCAGCCTGCTGTTCTCCCAGGAGAACTTCCTGGGGCTGGAGGGATCTGACCTTATAAATGAGGAAAGGTGAGGGTGGGTGAGAAGAGGGGAGAGCAGAGGTGGCACAGAGATGGAAGGTTCTAGAAGAGCTCACCTCTCACTGACAGTGAGGGTCTCATCCCTTTTGACCTGGTTGGGGGATTGGCAAGGCAGCGGGCACTTGTCGGAAGGACAATGCTGGAATAGCATCCTCTTGGCCTGAACTAACTTGTCTTCGAAAATTACTCCAGGGGCAGCCGTGACTCGTGTGGCTCAGTGGGTTGAGCGTCATCTCGCAAAGCGAAGGGTTGCTGGTTCGATTCCTGGTCAGACTGCACGCCTGGGTCTCAGGGTCTTGTTGAGAGGCAACTCATTGATGTTTCTCTCCCTCCCTTCCCCTCTCTGCTGCGGCGACTCAGGCCAATGAGTGGCCCGTCAGCCCAAATGCGCCCCCAGTTTCGTGTACCAGGTACTGCAGTCACCCCCTCCTGTCCCCAGAGTTTCTGCCTGCGCCCTTGTTGGAGGTGATTCGTCAGTGGGCCAGCAGGACAGGGATGTACGTGGTCCAGCTTGGTGTTCTCCCAGGGCCACTTCTGGGGGAGGGAGAAACCACCGGGGCCTTTAGTTCCTCCTCCTGAGGCCCATTGGTGGGTGTCAGAGTGAACTTTGCAGCTGCCTTTGAGGCTGCAGAGGCCCTGGGGCTGTCGTTCTGGGAGCCCACAGAGGCTTGAGTGACAGCCAGAGGGGGCCCCCTACCCCAGGAACCGTGGGGAGGGAGAGACCCAGGGGCAGAGGGGGCTGCCAGCCGGGGACAAAGACAGAACCAGAGAGAAACAAAGGGCAAGTGGGAGCTCCTCGTGTTACAACCTGTGGTTGAGAGAAGACTGTGCCTTGCTTGCCCACAATGCTTTGGGGCGACCCTCGTCATTTATCTGAGACAGAGACCTCGGACCTTTTAACTTGCAGGCTGCACCTCAAGGCCAGGTGGGACCCCCTCGTCTGACAGGCGGGTTCTGAGCTCGCGGCTTCCCCCCACCCTCGCATGGAATGAATTTGAAACAAGAATCGGAGGCAATCGGCTGCCAAATTTTGAAGCAAACATTTTTCTTTCTGGATTTAAATAATTGCATTGCATCCCGGCTCTGTTTCTCCTCTAAAACCAGCCCCAAATGACACTTGGCAGGCTAACCATGGTCTGCTTTTCTCCCCCTCCGCCCTGTGGGGCTTTCTCAGAATATTTTCCTCAACGTCTGGGTAGCTGGCTTTTAAACCCGTTCATTTTTTTCTTTTTGTTCAGGTCTCAGATTTTATTCAATTTAAATTTTATTCCATTTCAGGCCATAAAATCTGCAAAAGTGGCTTTGAAAGGAACAGGGTTTGGCGTGCTGGAAATAGGTTACCTCCAATGCAAATAAAAGAATTTTGCCTCCGCGGCAAGGAAGGCCCCAGGGTCGGAAAGGTGTGGGGCGGACGCTGCGCAGCGCGGGGATGGTCGGAGACCGAGGGGAAAGCACACACATTTGAAATGAAATATTTCGCAGACACGGGGAACCGATAGCTTTGCCAAAAGCTCAATTTTGGGGGGATCGTGTCTTAGGAGCTGCGCTTCCATCCGACTGCGCGAGGTGATTCCAGCAGGCAAACGAAAGCTCCTTTCTGCTTTTGAGTCTAAGGGGACTCTTAATACAGTTTTAAATTATTTGGCATTTTGAATTAATTTTCTTAGAATGAAACGAGAGTCTTAAATTGGGATCTTATAGGGAAAAGACAGTCAGGTAATTAGCGCGCTGGTCCCCTTTCCTGACATGGGGATGGGGGGTGGTGTTGAACTCCAACCAAGGTGCATGAAAAATCTATTTTAGGGCAAAAATTTCAAAGTAAGCAACACCATCTGTTCTTTAATTATTTCTCCTTACAAAAAAAACGTCGCTAAATTTATTTGGGTTACTTAGTTAGAGAGAAATATCTTGAAGACGCTCAGAATCGCAGCTATTAAAGGCAGGTTGTCAGTGCTTGCTTGCTAGGAATCCAAGAACTCAAAATAGGAAAGGCCTTTGAGAATTGACTTTCTTCTCCAGTGCCGCTCGCTCTCAAGCCCGGCACGGTCATCCGCCACCTGGGGACAGTCCCCTGCTGCTCCTGTTTAGGGACAGGGGCTGTGGCATTTGAGTGGAGGTAAAGGTAGAGTGTAAAGCTCCCCCCCTCCATGAGCTGATGCCTCCCAGAGTGGGGTCACACCACCAGGGGTATCCGCCCCTTCCCGCGTCCTCACCGCCCATCCGTCCACCCGTCCTTCTGTCCTACTTATCCATCCATTCCTCCCTCCAAGGTACATTTATCGAGGGCTGGCTATGTCCTGTGGAGCATGCCGTCCCGTGGACGAGGGGGCAGCTGGGAAACACTCAGGCAGATGAGCTCCGGCGAGAATGCGCCCCTCCTGCGTGGACGCGAGCCCATCCACTCGAGCTCTCGGCCATGAAGGACTGTGGCTGCTGAGCTCTGGAAAGTGGCGAGTGGTACTGAGGAGCTACTGTTGTAAGCTTCATTTAGTTTTAAATAATCTTAATTTAAATAGCCACATGAGGTCAGTGGCTGCTCCTTGGACAGCACAGGATCAGCATCCCCTGGGGACATAGTAGGAATGTCGATCCCCAGGTCCCTGCCCCCATGTGCAGAATCAGAGGTCTCTGTGAAGGGAGCCCAGAAATCTGTATTTTAACAGTGCTTCCAGGCGGATAGTCTGTGCGGGGGATACTATAATGTGACTCATTTTTTGGGAGGGGGACAGTGCATCAAGGAGTAGGGGAGCTGGATCTCAAGGGAGCAGAGGCTTCTGAGAAAAAAGGGTGATAGAGTAGAGGCTGCCTGTGGGCCACATGGCGCAGGTGGTGGGCCTGGGTGGGGGCGGGTGTGGCTTGCGTGACGTGGGGGTGGGGCGCAGCTCACCGCGCCTAGCTGATGCACTCAGGAAAGGCCCGTGTGCAGGGCAGTGGTGGGCAGGGGAGGGGGGGAGGTTTTTGTCACAGAGAAGGAGCCTTACAGAGGGTGTTAGGTGGGAGACCCCATACTGCCAGCTGTGTGATCCTGGACTAGTGTCCTAACCTCTCTGGGCCTTGATAAAAATGGAGATAACTATGCTTTGCTATTTGTTTGCCTAATAGAGGCAAAGGACAGATGGTTTAAAACGCCAAGAACAGAGCCCGTGTGTACAGAGAAAAAGCACTGGGCTAAGGGGGTGGCCTTGAGGTCTTGTTTTTCAATTTATTTTCTCTTATTCTCTGACTGTTCTTTCCCCAGTTCTCCTACCTCCATGGTACAACTCTACCGAGGACAGACCCTGGGTGGGGGTCCAGTCCCATGTCCCTGCCCCTGTTCTGCCCCCCGGAGTCCATTTCCCCTCACTGAGTTTGTGGCCTGGAAGCCCAGGGCGGGCCAGGAGAGCGTGCCTCTGCAAGTGTGCCTCAAAATCAGATGCAGTCAAATGCCATTTGGGGAGAGGCCTCACAGTAATTTTAGCAGCATCTTTTCTGTTGTCTAGACCTAAGATCAGCATTTTAGGGAAAAACGGCGAGATAAACTTTCCCCTGCCTCCCTACGCCCTCCCCTGCCCACTGCCCCCGCCCCTCCCCCCAGAACGTCAGGTGGCCGGAGCCGCGGCCCAGCGCTTTGGCAGTCCCCGGAAGACGCCAGCCTTATTTTGGGATGGCAAATGTGGTGGATGCTTCTTGGCTGGAAAGACACCAAGTGTCTGATCTCAGCTAGGAGTGGTGTTTTGGGGGGATGTTGGCAGCTTCTTGTCTAAGTTCAACATCGCTTTTCTTCTGAGCAAACTTTTTGGTCCACTCGGTCCTCTGGTCCTTAGGCAGCCATTGCTCAGCACAGGTTCGCTTTTGCTGTCATTGGTCTTGTGATTAATTCCTGTCTTCCCAGGACTGAAATGCTGCCCGGCTTTCTCCTATAGACAAGGACATTTACGATGAACTCTTTGGAATGATCTTCTTTCTAAAAGAATGTCCCGGGAAAGCCCTGTTTTACTCAAAGGAATGAATAGCTAATAGTAGAATTTCCACGCGCCTCTCAGGTCGTTTCTGCCTCCACGCCAAAACCATACTCGGGACCTGTGCTGGCAACAGTAACAAGGGTTGCAAGCTGGTTATCCAAGGACCACGCCCAGTGCCAGGATAGTTTGTTTCTTGGGCTGCTCAGGATTAAAATTTGTTTGGGATTGCAACATAACACTTAAAATTCAGGAACGCTTGCACCACCATCCAGATTTCTAATTTTTCTGCCAAGTAATCAGAAGCTCTGCCCACACTGCCCCCCACCCCCAACCCGGGTCCCACAGGGCAGGAATGGGTGGGCACTGCCTGCGGTGGCTGCAGGTGCCCCTGCTCCCTGTGGCGTGATGAGCCCTGCTAACCCCTTGGTGGCGGCTGTCTGGCCCTACAGGCCTCGAGCTTTGCCGGCGTGCTGAGGGTCACGTGAGCTGTGGCAGTGGCCGCAGCTGGCCCATCCCTGTCTCCTGCTTGCTGTGTGACCTTGCACCTCCTTGGGCTTCAGCGTCCCCATCTGTCCAGCAGGACGCCCGACTGGAGAAGCCTTTTTCCCACCACGTGGGCGAACCAGCCAGGAGCCCGAGAGGGGCGGCACTGGGCCCCTGCCTCTCTGATCTCTTGTGAATAAGGTTGTGTGGGACCTGAGGAAGGTGGGCACCCGTGTTCTGGTTTGCCCTCCAGTTGCACCATTGCTGGTAGAACTTTCCAGGAGTCATGGTGCACGGGGCACCTCGTTCACCCTGCGGGCAGCCCCTGGGGAGGCAGGTTCATCACGTCCGCTCGCCGGTGGTGGAGGAAGAGGTGGTGTTACAGGCCTCCTCTGAGGTGCCCCCACTGCTGAGCACTGGCTGTGACCCTGACCCAGTTCTTGGCCCCCAGGCACAGCCTTACGCCATCCTGTGCCTTCCTCTGCGCGCTGCCTCCTGAGTGCTCTGGGGGTTCCCGGAGGAAGGGGCGGACGTTTGCCTCGTCCTACTGCTGTGTCCTTCCTTGAGTGAGGAAGTGTCCGCTTTCTTCCTTCAGCCGCTGGGGAAGCCCACATGAGGCCTCCTCCCTGCTTTCCGAGGCCTTTATGTGGGTAGCTCGGGTCCATGTGGACCCCTGGCTCCCGCCCGGACAGATCTGGGTCTTTCCCAGTGTGTTTCTGGGTGGGAAATGATCCCTGTGGTCTCAGGGATTGTGCTGCGTCCCTGCCCCTCGGGGCTCCATGGCTGCACACGACAGAAATGGGTTCCAGGGGAGGACAAGGGGGCGCTGATGGATGAATAGGAGGGGAGACAGGACCCTGGGTGGCTTTGGAGGTCCGCAGCAGGACGGAATGGCTGTTGCCTTTGGGGAACTGACTGCCTGCCACTGGGGTGAAGCGCTCCCACCTGCCCTGTCTCCCGTACCCCTCTGCTCAAGGAATGGTGTCCAGGAAGGTCTGCACATCTAGCTGGGCCACCTCCCAGGGAGGGGCGGAGCATTTTGATGGATAGAACATGGAGGTCCGAGTGGGCCAGAGGTGGCTTCTAGGGCCCAGCTGGGTGCTGGTATGAGAGGCCAGGGTACCTGGCGGGCAATACCCCTGCCCACTGTCACGCTGCCCTGGTAGGATGTCCTCCCACCTTGGAAGGTTCCAGCAGCCCCGGGTCAGGGTGCAGGGTAAGCTGGGGTGAAGGGGACCATTGCCCATGCTGGCTTTGGGCTGCAGGCTGGGGTTCACGTGATGACATCTAGGGCCAGACCTCGGGGACTCCTAGTGCAGGAAGGCAGGAGCTTCCCCAAAGTCCCGCAGCCCAGCAGGGCCAGGCCTCGGGGAGCGGACCAAGGAGGGCCGGCCCAGTGCGGCTTCCCAGAGGGCAGCCTGGTACCCCTGGTGGTGTGGCAGGGGATTTTAAGGAGAACACATACAGACTTAAAAAAGTTAATCCGCTACTGAATGCACAAGACCCAGAATTACACCTGCCCCTTGGCTACCTCCTTCCTCTCCCCGTGACCGATGGTGTTACTCATTTTTTGTGTGTGGTTCCAGAGGAATTCTACACAGATGCCCACACAGGGAGCACGTCTATATCTCCTACATTTGTCCCCTTTTCTCTCTTCCCAGCCAGTTGGAAGTGAGTCTGCATCAGTTCATCGAGCTCCCGTGTTTTTCTGAGTTAAGTTTTCATTGTTGGGGTTTCACAGACCAGGCAAACTGTTCAGCTCGATGAACTCTGTGAGCCGCACACATCCGGGGAGCCGCGTGGGACCCGGGCTCTGCCTGGCCAGCTTCCCGGAGCCTGGGCCCCGCCCTGCGGCCCTGCCCACGGTAACGGCCATCCTCACCTGAAAGTTTGAGGTTTGAAGACCTATGTGTTTATTTTCATGGGCTTTTGAAAAAACGACCGTCAGCACCTCCAACTCGAGACGTCCCGGGTGTCACTGCTGTAGATGGAAAGCACCGGTAGGGGCCCCAGGCCCTTCCGTGGGGAGACATCAGAGTTGCCTGGGGTGCTCGATTTCAGGGGTGACGGTGGGACAAGCCTGAGGTTACCTGCTGGGGCCAAGAGGGCCTTTTCTCCTCCTGCCATTGCCCTCAACCCCAGGCCCCCCAGTTTCTTATAAGACATCATAAGCTCATGTGCCGGGACAGGTGGGGAAAGCCTGGCACACCCCAGTCTGTGCCAGCAGCCCGGCTCTGCCCCCACCTCCTCCCGCAGTCAATCAGGTGTCCGGTACCTGGAGCCTGTAGAACAAGACGGGGTGGGGGGGCGGTACATGGATGCCTGGGAGGCAGAACCCTCTGGCCTGGAGGTTTCCGGTGGGGTTTTAGAGTTGGCGGGGGCTGGGTTTGTATCGCAGCTTTGCCACATGCTGGCTGTGTGACCTTGGGTGAGTGTCGGCACCTCTCTGAGCATAGGTTTCTTCCCTAGTGAATTGAGGGCACTTACAAGCTCCCGCAGAGGGTGTCGAGAGGATTGCCGACGCCACTGTGTGTGGGGCACCCGGCACTGTCCTTGGTGTGTGCGTGCTCAGCTAACAGTCACCTGGTCACAGTTACTGAGCCACCTGGGCTCTTCTCCCGCCCACAGGCGCAGCGCTGCAGGGGGCGTGGGCGGGGGCCTCCCCGGGGGCCAGGGGGCCAGCTCATCCCTTAACCCATTCTGTTCCTGGGGGACCTTGCTCTTCCAGGCCCTGAAATGTCTCCATGTCCCTCTGGGCCTCCTTGCCCTGTGAGTCCCTTGCTAGACCTGGGGTCCCAGCATGCACTGCCAGGACTCTGGCCGCCTGCGTAACTGCTGCAGCGATTCATATAAACGCTTGGACCTGCGGCCTTCTGGGAAGAACCAGGAGATGTGACCCCACTGAGCATACTCTGGGTGGCAGTCTTGCCTGGGCTGGGGGCTGGGGGGCGGTGGTGGTCATTCACAGCCCAGCTGTCCCCACTCCCCTGTGTTCATTCTGGTGCCCCTGCTGTCACTTGAGATCTTGACCTATGGAAGTCTGTCAAGGTCAACTGTGGCCTCTCCTAGCTGAGCTGTGAATTCCCTAGGGGCCTTTGTTCTGCTTGTCCCCCTCTGATGCCAGCAGCCTCACTACCCGCAGGAGGACCTGGCCCTGTAGGTTCTGCTGATGGAACCCTATCTCTTCCTTCTTGGAACCTCCCTGGAGTGACTTGCACTGGTTGGTCCGGGTTTGACCCCTTGAGGCCACAAAGCAAGCTCCCCCGCTTCCCCACGATAGCCCTTCAGATGCCCGAGGACAGCCCCGGGGCCCCCTGAGCCTGTCTTGTGGGCTGGACAGTGTTCATTCCTTCCATTTCCCTCCTAAGGTGGGGTTTCAAGACCCCCCATTAGCCCAGGACCCCTCCTTGGCCACCTCCTTGCGGGCCGGCAAACTTCCTGCAGCCGGGCTTTGCAGCGCTGATGCCCCCCTGCTGCCGGTCCCCGATAAACGTCTCCGGCCCCACCTTTGTGAGCAGGAGGGAAGTGTAAGTGCTTGGTAAGTGTGCTGTAAGGCCGGCCACCCCAAAATGCCTCTGCTATTTCCAGGTGGGGCATTACGGGTTGGTTTTATTTTCTTCCGTGTGCCCACTTGTGTTTACATTTTTCTCCTACAACGTGAGGAATTCAAAGAGGTAAAAAAGCAAAGGGTTGGGATGAATTCCCTTTAAGCAGGGGATGGCGGGCGCCCTCTGAGGCAGGGTCCTGACAGCGAGGGAGGAGAGACGGGAGGGACCCTCCCACACTGGGAGAGGATTATGGGAACCGGAGGAGGAGGGTGGGCAGGAGGGGCCTGCTGACCCAGGGGTCTGGGGAGGCCTCTTGTAGAGCAGGGGTCAGATGAGGCATTTCAGGTGACGGGAGCCCCAGCGGCCAAGGCCCAGGAGCAGGACTGTGTTCTCCTGCAAGGCGGGGCAGGGGCTGCGGTGCCCCAACTGGAGTGTCAGGATGCAGGAGCAGGGGAGGGATTGGGTGGGTGGCGGCAGGCCCTGGCACAGGTGGACCCTCTGGAGGCGATGTGACACCAGCAGGAGTGACAGTACTTGGAGTGGCAGCCGGGTGCCGTCCCCGGAGGCTGAGCGGGTTCCATTTGGGCTTTCCCAGGCCGGAGCATGCCCTGCCCCAGCACCCCGGGGAAGCGTGAGCGATCCCTTCGGGGCATGGACGTGTCTGGGACGAGGTGCAGCTCCATGCATGCCCTTGGCTTTGTGGTTGACCTTGCCCCTGGGTTGGCTCTGTTTCTCAGGCTTTTTTTCTGCACCAGGTGCCGTGCCCCGGCTGCTACCGTATCATCTCATCGGCTCCTGCAGTACCTGTGAGGGGGCGGTAGTTCTGTACCCCGTTAGACACTGAGGAAACTGAGGCACACGCCTGATGTCACGTGTTGGCCAGTGTTGCAGCCCAGGTCTGTCTGGTCACAAACCCTGTGCTCTTGGGTGCTGGGGTTTCCTGACCGGGGACCTTGCAGGCCAAACACATGGACGAGCCTCCTGCAGAGGCACGAGCAGGAGGGGAGAGCGAGGTACGCCCACCAGAGGCTGGGCGTGGCGGGGCAGGGCCAGGGCCCCCGAGCTCTGTGCTTTAGAAGTCCTTCTCTCTGGCCAGGAGCCTGTGAGCCCGGGGGACGTGCCCCCCTTCCAGACAGTTCTATGGGTCTCCAAGATGCCCCCTGCCCATGTGCCCCCTGCCATCCTGGGCCCCTGTGGGCCCCTTTGCAGCTGTGTTTTCCGTGGGGTGGACTGAGACTGCATTGTGCATGTCCCCAGGGCCGAGGGGGGGCAAGCAGGGCTGGCCTTGGGGGTGCCCCTCGGTGGGGGCGGGAGCTGGGGGTGGGAGGAGAAGGGCAGTGAGCGACAGGCTGGGGGCCTGCAGATGTCAGAGGTGGGCCTGGGTGTAGGGTGGGGTCCTGCCGGGTGGACAGGTGAGCTTTGGTCCTGGATGGACACTCCAGCCCCAGGCCCCTAGTGTCCTTGTCACCACCTTCAAATGCATGGCTCAGGTGCCACCGGGCTTGGTAGACGTCCTAAAACTAGTCTCTAAGAGCAGGGAGTGTGAGCAGTTTCTCCTGGCTGTGTACACCCACCCAGACACGCCCCATGGAGAGCGGGGTGGCTCCTGTGTGTGCAGGTACCGGATGGAGGTGTGGAGCCTTCTCCTGGGCCCTCCGGGGCAGAGGGACCTGGTGTGAACTGCAGTTCTGCCACCTATGGGCCCTGCCATCAAGTCACCCAAAACCCCTCCGAGATGTCTGCCTGCCTGAGACCCTGCCCGGGAGGGGCCTGGCCCTGGGGGGCGGGGGGTGGGCAGCGGGGTGTTTGCAACCACCAAGGCCGCCCCGCTGTGCACCGCCCGGCCTCCCGGGGGCCCCGAGGCCGGCCCTGCCAGCAGCAGGCCAGATGTGTTTTCTCGGATGGCGCAGGGGGAGCGTCTCAGTGTGGGTGTCCTCGCGTGATGTGTGGGCTGCTGGGTGGGGATCGAAGGGAGCCAACCGCTTTTCCCGGCCTATCTCTCCCCGATCCAGAGCAGAAAGTTAAATAAACACAGCCAAGTATTATCACAGGACGCGAGGAAAATGAACTCGGTCCCCACGGGCGGCCCACATCTGGCAAGCGTTGGGCCTCGCAGGGCTGGGGGATGAGACAGATGTGGTCGGGCCGGGAAGGCCAAGCGCGCCCCCACCCGGAGACGCGCCCCCTCCCAGGGCTCTGTGCCAACCTCGGGGCCTGGGGGGTGCAGGCCGCCTGCCTTCAGCGGCAGCCCTTGCTTTCGGTGGGGCTCCCCTGAGCCTTTCCGAGGCTGGTGTTCCCCTGCCCAGCCCGGCGCTGGCGTGGGAACTGTAGCCTAGGCCCTGGTGCAGGGCGGCGGCAGGTGAGCTTGGGAAGCAGCCGTACCTGTCAAGATTTTCCTTCCTCCGCTTAAGGCCATGGCGGGCTGATGAGCCTCGTGTGGGGGGGGAGTTTGTAGTTGGCGTGCTCCCTGCCATCCTCTGCCCAGCTCTGCCCTTGTGCCCTGACACTCAGCCCTCCCTGAACTTGACTGCGGTGACTTGCTTGGGAGGAGGTGAAGAGGGTGTGCTCTCCTTCCCACTTTCCTTTCTTCCCTCTCTCTTCCCCTATCTTCTTCCCTCCCTCCCTCCCGCTCCATTCATTCATTCATCAGAGGTCCCCCAGCACCGCACACGCCCACGTCCCCAAAAGGTGGCTTTCTGTGTTCCCGAACCGTATGGTGGTTCAGGTGCCTCATGGATGAACGAGTTCTTCCCCTCAGTAACTCTGTGTGTATTCTTCTGTCTATGAGGAAAGTGTGACCTTCTGTGTTTATTCTAATATCTATTAGAAATATTGTTACTAGACACCGATAGGCGACATCACCAGTAGTCTGCTCAGGAGGAGGCCGGCAGGAAAGGGATGTCAGCAAAAGGGGGCTGATATAAAGCAAAGTGTTCTCTAACTCTCCGTGCAGGGGGCGTGCTCCTGGGGGGGTGCCTGCTGGCTGGGTGGGGGTGCTGCTCCGGGAGACTCCTGCCACACCCCGTGATGGTGGACGTCTGGGGCGCGTCAGGCATATTCAGATGATATAAAGCCCTCCTTGGGGGGGCCAGCGGCCAGGTGGAGACGCTCAAGGCCCCCCGAAGGCCTCCTAAGCACGGTGGGTGGGCTGTGGGGCCGTGCTGGGGGACACGTCTGTGCCAGGGAAAGGCCCCCCTCCCGTCAGAATTATGAAAAGTATGGGTTCTTTAAACAGTAAGGCATTATGGCTGCCCGGCCCCTGGGACATCGTGTGGAATTACAAGGTGTTTGCAAATGGTCCTTATGGTTCATTCCCATGGAAGGCTGGGGCTTTCGATAGGAAGACAGAGATGGAGGGCCAGCGGTGTGTGTGCACAGCCAGATGCAAGCGCTCGCACACATGTGCACACCACATCAGCTTTCAATAAGAGACTCAGTTTCCTCTCTGCTTGTGTTTTGGATCAAGCACCCGTGTGACAAAGTTCTGCTGTTTATTTACAGTATGTTAGCACAGAGGGTGAGTTGTTAAGTCGCCACAAAAAAAAATCTTAGTTTTTACTTTATGGTGCTTTTCTTCAAATAAAAGTGTGGGGAGGAAAGGGAGGGTGGGGTTCTGGTCTCTCACCCGCTCCTTCCTTTTCACCCCAAGCAGCAGACAGGTCCGGGCAGCTGCCGTTTGTTGCCTTCTCTCTGGGACCTCGGGCCCATGAACTTGACCCCCAGGGTCCACCTTCGGGTTCCCCACGCGCCGCGGGTCACTCCGTCCCGCTTTGTGTTGGGTACTGTGGCCACTCTGTGCACACAGAGGCCGCCCTGGCTCTGTCCCCTTCTGCCGGCGGGGGGCAGCTGGTCGGCAAGACCCCGGCATTGCCCTGGAGACGGGACATGGGAGCCAGATCCCGTTGTAAACCCACGTTTACGTGCTGCTCGGTTCTGCTAACGAGACTGGTTCTGGTCTCGTAAACTGTGTCGGGGCGGCCGTGGGCAGTGAAGTACACGTGTGAACAGGGAGCTTCGCCTCCGCAAGAGACGGGGTTGAACTCGCGCGCGGCCCAGGAGGCCACGGGCCCTCCCAGGTGAAGGCCCAGGCAGTCGGGAGCCCAGGCAGAGACTTTTCAGGAAGCATCCCCACTCTAAACGCATTCGCTGGGGCGCAGACACAATAATCTTGCCTGGGGTTGCTTGGGACGGCCTGGACCCGGGCTCAGCTCTTGGCAAGGGGTCTTTCACTTTGTCTCCGGAACAGATGGGAATCTCATCATGCCCATGGCACGGGCCGGGGCGGGACTCCGAGAGGTGCAGGCTGCGCCCTGGGTCAGGCAGCAGGCGGGAGGGACGGTTTGCGCTGACCGAGGCTCGCGCACCCCAGGCGGGCCTCCACATGGGCCCCCCAGACCCTTCTCTGCAGGGCTCCAGAAGAGGAGGCATTTCCCCGCAACCCGCCCGTCAGCCGCAGCTGCTCCCAGCCGGCCCGGGAGGCCCGGGGGCTCAGCCCGTCCGAGCATTTGTTCAGCGCAGCGGGGGGCAGGCAGGCCGGGTGGCGGTCAGTGAGCAAGCCTTGGGGCCGCGCAGACCCGGCTGCGAGGTGGCCCCTCCCTCCCACTGCTCATGTAATTTCTAGTTCAGCCCCCCTAAAAAATTTGTTCAGGTCCTGCTTTCCCTGTCTGTAACATGGCCCCACCGCCACCCCTGTGTAGGCCCTGGGGAGGGCAACCATGAATGAGACGGGTGTGTGAAGAGGGTGACTGAGTGTCATTTCCAGTGATCTGCAGGGCGGGAGAACGAGGAGGCAGAGGGTGTCCCTAAAGGGGCCGAGGGTGCCCTCAGGGGCCTCCTGTGACACTGTAGGTCAAGGTTGCCCTCTGCCAGGCGTCTGGGTATGAGGCTCTGGACCGTATACCTTTTAAGCACCGACTCATTTTACCGTCAAAGCTACCTTGGTCGCTGTGCTCAGAGGGGTGACCTGATTTGCACAGGTCACACAGCAAACCGTTGGGAGTGGGACGCGACCCTAAGGCATCTTGCTGTGACCACCCCCAGCTGCAGATGCTAACTTTAGTCCAGGCCCAGGGTGGTCTGGGAGGACTTCTTGGAGGAGGTGGGCCTGAGCTCTAAGCAGTGTTTCTGACCAGAGGAAAAGGGTGGCTCTGGGGGCTTGGGTGAGAAGCTGGGAGCCCGCTTCCCCCACAGGCAGAACCCAGAGCCGGGTTGGGCAGGCTGAGCTGGGGCGTGGGGCTGCCTCAGATTTCTCCTACTTTCAGTCTCCTTGCTGTGGCGAATGCAGTTCGATTTGATTTTCCTGAACTTCATCTTGGAGCAGAAACATTTTTATTTACCTTAGAAGAGAGACCGACAGACTTTTAAGATTTTCATCCACGATCATCATTCTTCCTCAAGTGGGGTTTCCACATTCAAAAGGAAATCAGACGTTTATCGAGGTCGAAGTGGAAACTCACCCTGCCTCTCTGCGGGCCCCTCCCCCCTGAGCCTTCTCTGGGGTCCGGACTGGGGACAGACAGGCCCCACCTCGGAGCTGTGGGCTATGGGTGGTGGTGGCCTTGCTCCCCAGGGCGCGCCTTTCACCTTCCCCAGCCTCTGCCCGCCCCTGTGCATCTGCTGTCCGAATCCTTACTGTTTCCAGCGGTCTCTGCCTGGCTCTGAGAGTTGAATTAATTTTGCATCCTCCCACATACCGTAGTATGTTTGCTCATTCATTCACTCATGCATTCATTCAATCCCTGAGATCCTATAATGTGCCAGCCATCGAGGGTCACAATGATGGGAAAGCGTGTCACTATGGAATTCGCAGTCTAATAGCTGAGGGTCCAAGTCCAAGGCCCTTTCTTACCTCTCAGAGTACCTGGCTCAGTGCCATGGGTCACCGGGAGGAGGTACGCGATGCTTATGAAAGGTGGAAATGGCTAAATGCACACCGGCCACGTGTCTCAGGAGCCTAAGGCCGGGCGAACCGTCCAGCAGTCCTGCTGCTGGGAGCTCATTCCGGGAAAATTCACTGATGAGGCTTGCGGCCACGTGTGACGTGTGGGTGGAGGTAGCCCACACGGGTGGAGGTAGCCCAGGTGCCCAGCGACAAGGCACCGGTTACATTAGTCCTGAGCCTCCTGGACTGAAGCTGTCGGTCCCTGTTTGTGATGTGCACAGATGCTTGGTGTTCATTCCTTGGTTAGAAACAGTTTCAGGGCAGTTTGCGAAGACGTTCAGTTGTGAGTATCATTCTGACCTTCTGGAAAGTGATAACAGTGTATTCATATGTGGAAAAAGTTGTGCTTCTGGTTTCTTCATTTTAGCTCACGTGTATTTCCTAGTTTTCTATCGGAATACGTGGGTTACTCACGTCAGAAATTTACAGAAAGGAAAAGATGCTTAATCTAGGCCACCCTAAGATAAAGGAACTCTGGGTGTTTGCAGCCCTGCATGGGGACACGCTGCAGCTTGGTGGACCGCGTGTGGGCTCGGTGTCGGCGTCCTCTGTCCCCTCGCCCTGTCCCCTGCACCGGGCCCTTGTGCTGTGTGCATCCTGCATAGCACTGCACGGTGGTCTTCCCTGCCTGCTGCCTTTTCACTCCTTAGGGTGGCTCAGCACTAAGTCAGGAGCCGCAACACTTGATTCCCTATTTGACATTGAGGGTCTGGGCTCTCTGTGCGTCCTTTACCTGTTCTGGCTCCGCTGGGTGTGGGCAAGAGGGTTTGCGGGAAGCTGAGCCAGGGAGAGGTGGTCGAGTGCCCCTGGCCTGCCCACCACTTCTGTGAGGACAGGGAAGCCTCTAGGGGGGCTCCGTCAGGGCCAGAGTGGGCCCCACCCCCCGAAGGGTGGGGCAGTCCCTGGGACCAGAGCCAGTAGAGCACAGAGGTCCCCTCAGACCTTGGGAACACTAGCCAAGGTGGGAAGAGACTCCCAAAGTAAATCCATCAGCCCAGTGGTTCTTATACCTTTTTAAAATCAGGGAGAATGTTCTAGAAATCTTTGATGAAAACCACGGATCCTTTTCTAAGGAAAATGCCTATCTGCACACCTGTCTGGAAGCTGACATGCAGGGGCGGAGCCTTCTCAGACCCTGAGACCAGGTGGCGTGGATGTTAGGGAGGGCGGGGGGCATGCTGGGACTGGCCGGAGGCCTCACCTGGCCCTCGGACTGACGCTTGGTTCGAATGTCACTCAGCCTCAACTCTGCCTGCCTTAGACCTTGTCCTGGGGCTTTCCCACCCCTGACCTTAGCCGGTCCACTATCCCAGGTCCTGCCTGCCTTTGACCACCCCGGTGGGGCCCCAGCCCTGTCCTGGTTCAGCTGGTGGGTTCTGGGCCCGGGATTACCCAGGCCCAGCTGTGGGGCTCACCAGCATGTCCTCGATGGTGGCCAGGCCATCCTGGTGCGTGGGGACAAGCTGCAGGCACTTTCAGGGTAGGGAGTGGAGTTGCTTAGGGGCACCCTCTGAGCTGGGGGGCCAATGTCGGGTGAAGCTCCCTGGCTTTTTACTCTCGTGTGGCAGCCGGCCACCCGCAACCTGTGATGGCAGAGCAGAGGGAGGACACGGAGCTCGGGTCTGTCTGAAGCCCTGGCAGAGCCTCGGAATCCTTCTGAACACACCCCAGAACCCTGGCTCATACACTCAGGGTCCCTCCAGTGCGGACACACTCCTGTGAATGCGATGGCAGCTGCACCCCGCCTTGTGTACTCACACTCACCCCGTGCCCCTCCCTCTGTCTGCACACTGGCCTGTGCACCCATCCTGTGCTTCTAAACGCCCGGCACTAACAGGAGTGGGTGTCCCTGTGTCCCCCTTGGCAGGGCTGGAGTGTGCGTCCTGGCCGATGGGTGGTGTCCACATCCGCCACTGTGCCGCCCGGGTTTCCTCCGAGACGCTCAAGCCTCGGTGCTCACCGCATCTCTGCCGCACGCCGGCTCTTCACTGCGGGCTCAGGCCCCTGGTGGTGCCTGGCTGTGGCTGTGGGGGGTCCTCTTGCTCTGCCCACTGCCCTGCCCTCACCTCACTGCTGAAGAGACCAGTCTGGGTGGAAGGGGCCAGCTGGAGGGAAGGGACGCCCTCTCCCTGCCTCAGTGTCGGGGCGCACAGTGGTGGTGGTGGGGCGGTACATTTTCTCATTGAGAACTACACAAGATTGGGTGTTTATCCCTTCAAACAACAGACTGAGGACCAGGGGACGGGATGTGAGTGGGGGATGCCAGCCGTTCTGGGAAGAGGCGGTCATGCCCAGGTCACTAGGCAAGTTGGCCCACGGGGAGGAACGCGGTTCCATAGATGCTGGAGGGCCGTACGGCCCCGCAGTGACGTCTGCCACCTTGAACTTCCGTCTGCCACCTTGAACTTCCCCGTTTGGGGGCAGTCACTTCCTGTCTCTCTACTGATCTTCGCACCTCCACAGGCGTGTGGTACCTGGGGACAGAGACTGGAGCCCTCCCCGGAGGTCCTGAGTGGCAGGCGTTTTCACATCTTTCTGCGATGGCTGAAGCCAGGTCGCTGGGAGGGAGGGACTGGGCACCTTGGGGATACCCCGCAGTTCCCTGATGTGGGAAGTCACACGTCTCCAGCAAAGAGCATTGAGTGGGCCCGAGTGTGGGGCCATTTGCCTTGGCACCCCGGGGACACTTAAGGACATGGGGGGATCTAGGGTCGTGCATCAGTGACCTGGTATCTGGGTGGATGAGGCGCAGAGACCCACACAGACCTCGTGGAAGGGGGTCCAACGACACAGCAGCAGGGCGGCCTCACAGATTGTCGGCCACCTCCTCACAGAAGCATGTGCGTGTGCGCGCAGGTAAAGGGCAAAATGTGGAGGAAACCCATTCCGTGCGGCAGGGAGAGCGGCTCCGTCGGCTGCACCACTGGCGTTTCGGAGGCTGGCGGTCGGAGTCGCCTGCCGGTGGCCAAGGGCCCCATCTCAAGTGGAGACTTGGACTCCGGGTCGTGGCGAACGAGACCGGGCCGCACCTGGTTCGAGACCGTGCGGGGATCGATTCGTGATGTCTGCCAGGGGCAAGGGGCGGGGAGAGCAGGTGGGCACAGCCCACACTCGTGACGCGTGTTGTGCTCTGCGTGTTTCACGTCTGTGAAACGAACCCAGGCCTCTCGGGAGGCCGGAGCGCTTCCCCGGACCACGGGTGTGATAGGGGCCCCCCCGCCCCGGGGACCTGCTTGCGCAGCCTCAGAACTCACAGGCCCGCCTCTGTTCTCTCTTTCAGTCGAAGAAGGGGAGGCCTCGGACTTCTCGCTGGCCTGGGACTCCTCGGTGACGGCCTCAGGTAAGCGCCCTGGGCCTGGGGGTGGGGAGGGGCTCGCAGGGCGCCCTGGGGGAAGGGCTCGGGAGCACGCAGAGCCACCCAGGTGGTTATGGGAATCCTGTCCTTCGTGTCGCATTCCTGCCTCCGGTCCAGACTACCCTGAGCAACACGGTTTTTATATCAGCTCCATATGGTCAATAAAACCTATTACATAGGGAGACTAATATGGACTGATTCTGCCAGGGCCATGTTTTGTGTGTGTTTGTGCGCGTGCGCGCGTTCAGATGGGCCGCAGTGCCCCGCCACGCAGGCGCAGAAGCGCCCTGCCGTGGGCGTGGCTGCGCACCCATTCCAGTCTAATTGCGCAAGAGCCACTGTCGGGGATGCGTAAGCTCCCGTGAAGTTGTGCGTTCCTGGAGGGGCGGCGCTGCACCTCTGTCCCGCCGCAGACCTGAGCCTACGTCTCCAGGGCCAGGGAGGAGGCGAAGCGCAAACTGGCGGGTGCGTGGCCACCGCGGGGTGACGGGGCAGTGGGTTTGCAGCTCAGTCCCGCCTTTGCCCACGCTCCCTGGCTATGCCTGCGTTTCCCCAGCCGTAAAAGGAGGTGGATGGAGGAGGCTTTTCTAGCGGTGAGATTCCGTCATTTGGAACTGGCTTGCGGGCGCCTCTCGTGCCGGCGCAGCACCTGGCCAGTGCCTCTCCTGGGAGTGGGGCGCTGGCTCGCTGCCCGGCAGGTGCCAGGCTCCCCTGCCTGTCCCCTGCCCCAGGGTCCTCAGCAGCCAGCTCTGGCCCCGTGGGGGAGCTGGGGCCAGTTCCGTCTTGTGGAATTTGGGGCCCGAGGAAACCTATCAGGAATCATTTAGTCCAAACCTCTCCTCGTTCAGCTGTGGAAACTGAGGCAGGGAGCGAGATTTGCCTGATTGGTAGCTCCACAGATGTGGTGCTTGGTGTCAGCTGTGCAGACATTTAACTCCTGAATGGTTACACATCACATCTATGATGTTGTGGTCATTTGTGCCTTAAGACGATGCTAAAGTCATGTAAGTGAGAAAAGTAAGTCAGAAAAGTTTGGAAAAATAGCACAGAGTGCTGGGATTCAGCAGAAACTGTGAGGGAGGTTCGCAGTGCCCGGAATTTGGGAAACGCTGGTGCGCACCGGACAGAGCAGATGGGCAGCGGAGAGTCGGCACTCGCACCCAGGACTCCCAGTCCAGTGCTCTTTCCCACAGGATCCAGATGCTGCTGGGAGAGCCTGAGGGTCCCGATGGGGTCCTGGCTGACCCAGGTTGGTGCACTGTTGTGTCTGCAGGGGCTGCCTCCATGGGAGGGGTCTCATCTGAAGCCAGAATGGGGGGTGTTTGAATTCTTGGGAGGAGCGTCTGGCATTAGGCCATGTTGCGGGGTCGGTACTGGGAAGGATGGGAGAAGGGGCCGTGTAGCCCTGTCCTGTCTCCTCCTGTGCGTGGAGGTGCACCCGTCGTGGTTGGAGTGAGACTGCTGGGCCCCACGTGTCCTCTGGGTGTCCTGACAGCTGTGGGTGCCTGGACTCAGAGTGGCTGCCAGCTCTGAGGAGGAGTGCCACTGTGCTCCCAGCCCCAGGCCAGGAAAGCACCGGCCTGCTGGTGTCCACACAAGGTCCTCCCTCCCAGCTGCTCTTGCAGCAGTGCTGGAGGCGGTGAGGACAGACGGGGGAGGCAGTGGGATGAAGGAGGGAGTGGCAGGGGTCTTGGGGGATGGAGAGTCCTGGGCAAGGCGTGTCAGCGCTGGGGTGGCCTCCCCTATGGTGGGGAGGTGTCCATCATGTGCAGAAGGCAGGGCGATGCTCGGGGCGTTGGGGGCTCTGAGTCCACAGTGGAACGTAGGCCCTGGGGTCTCTTGGGGGCACGTGGGGTGGTGGAGCTTGTGGGGCTTGCTCGGTTCCAGCGAGGATCTGAGCATGCGTGTTTAGGGGGAGACGGGAGACAACGCTCGGCTCCTCTGCTCCCCTGCTGCCCTCGGGGGCTCTGCAGTGCCCATTGGCCTTGGGTTTTCTGCTGGGAGACGGGGAAAAGGAAGGCCAAGTGGCCGGCAGCAGATTGTAGTTTTCTGTGGCCCAGTCTGGCGATTTTCACAGTGCGTGCACGTGATAAGTTGGCCCTCCAAATTTTGTTGGGCCTGGGCTGTTCGAGGTAGCTTGTGTTCCCTGAGCGTGGAGCTTGCTAGATGGCCTGAATCCTGGGTGGTGGGGCCCAGTCGGTCAGCTCGGGAAGCAGCCCTGGTGGCGGGAGGGGGGCGGTTCACCTTTATGGAGCAGTTTCTTGGTGTGTGCCAGGCCAGGCCTCACGAGGGGGGTGCCGCGGCCAGCAGCACCTCCAGCGTCTCCCCTGGGCTGGTTCCGGGGCGGCCATCTGGTGGGGGACAGGGCCAGAGGCCTGGCTGACGCTGCTTTAGTGTGACGCTTTTCATTAAGCTGAGAAAATGTCACTTGGCCGCATCTGAGAATGGGGGCAGGTGCCAAGGAAGATTATGGGGGAGCAAAGCCTCCCGGGCCCCCCTTGGCACTGCTGCTGGGAATCGCCAGCCTCGTTTGGCAGGAGAGGGAGGGAGGCTTGGCGCGGCGCAGTAGCGGACCCACGGTCCCAGCCAGCGCTCTGGGGAGCGGGGACTTGAACCCAAGTCCTCCTGCAGCCAGAGCCTGGGGTTTAACCTCTGCAGCGCCCGGCACTGGGAGGTGGGCAGCTGAGCACAGCCCTGAAGCCACGGAATAGTTGGGACTTTGGGCAGTCCCCTGGCAGTACAGGACCCTAGGTGGCCAGGGAGGGTCCTTGGCTCATCAGACCAGATGAATGAATGCAGGGGTGAGTCGAGCAGGGTGGGCGCAGAGCATTTTGGCAGGAGGAGTGCGGGGCTGTAGGCAAGGACAGCTCCTCTGTGTGGGGGCCCAGCCTGCCGGGGTGCAGGCTTCTCACTGCGCCTCCCCCTCCACTGTGCCATACCCCGCCCCCCCCCGGCCCTGGGCATGTGATGGGAACCCCAAGGAAGAAGCAGGATGCCCAGCGTGCTTGCCCTGGCTGCCCAGCTCATGTGGACTCTGCGCTGCTGCCCCCAGGAACAGCCTGGCCCGCCCTGTCTGCACCCTGACAGTGATGGGGGGCCTGGCCCGGCCCGGCAGGGTGGGAGGCCGAATGAGCAGCTCACAGCGTCGGTCTTCGGCCTGGCCAGGGTTCGAGGGAGGGGGCCACCGGCCCACTCTTGCCTCCCAGCGGGTAGCAGAGCCCAGCGAGGGGCACTTCCTTCAGAACCCAATGTGGGGCTGCCTAGTAGGTGCATGGTTTGAAACCACTTCCTGGGGGGCCCTGATGTTTCTCTTTCATGAAACGGGGGTGCGGGATGGCACCTGACAACGAGGCGACTCTGAAAGTTGTTGGGGAGGCCCCACTGGGGTCCCAAGGTCAAGGGCCCAGGGGAGGGGGACGGGGGCACAGGTGAGTGGATGGGCTGCCGTGCACTGCCCTGCAGGCCCCGTCACAGGGGCGCCTGTCCCCTGGCACCAGCTGAGTGTGCCAGCATCTCGATCCTGGGCCCAGCATTGCCACACCTTGTGAGTTTTTAAAACAGAGACCAGAAAACTGAATTTGCATGCAAAGTCATCATATACCAAAAAAAAAAGGCAACTCATACCTTTCAAAACCACCTGCATTGAGATACCGTGTTCATCCCATACAGTTGGTCCCTTGGAAAGGTACACATCCGTGGGTTTCAGCGTGGTCGGAAATACGTGCCGCATTGTCCGAGTCGACTTAGGCCGCGTCATGACCTCAGAGGTCGATCCTGTACCGCGAGGTGCCGTTCCCTGTCCTGCCGGCACCCTCACCCTCGGCGTCCGCTAGTCTGTTTTCTGGGCTTGCAGATTTGCCTATTCTGGACATTTCTTTTTTTTTTTTTTTTTAAAGATTTTATTTATTTATTTTTAGAGAGAGGAGAAGGGAGGGAGAAAGAGCAATGTATGGTTGTTTCTCACATGGCCCTCACTGGGGACCTGACCTGCAACCCAGGTGTGTGCCCCGACTGGGAATCGAACCGGGACCCTCTGGTTCCCAGCCCGCGCTCAATCCACTGAGCTACACCAGCCAGGGCATATTCTGGACATTTCTTATCCACGGAATCATTGGATGTATAGTCTCTGCTGCCTTGCTGCTCTCATTTAATCTAATACTTTAAGGTGTTTCCATGTCGCAGTGTGTATCAGTCTTTATTACTTTTTAGGGCCGAATGGCGTTCGCCGTTTGGAAAGGCTACAGGCTGTTTAGCCCCTCTCCTGTCCACGGGCGTTTGGGCGGTTGCCTGCCACCTTTGGGCCGCTGTGAATGTTTGTGTTCAAGTTCCTGTTTGACTCTTGTCGTCAGTTTGGGGGGCGCGCCCCCTCCCCCCGGGAGCGGGGTTGCCGGGTCAGGGGCCGCGTCTCTGCCTCCCTTTCTGCAGCCCTGCCGGGCTGGTTTGCACGGTAGGCCCCCAAGGACGAGCGTGCCCAGTTCTTGAGCTTCACCCGCACCGGTCGTTTTCCTTTCTTCCTTTTTTTCTGCTTGCCTTCCTCTGTCAAGCGGCATGACGTTTTGGATGCCTCAGTTTTGAGAACTGCTGTGGAGGTAAAAGAAGACTCTTGTGGCAGCTGGTTTCAGCCTGCGCCACCTCGGAGGGTGCTGGGCGCGGCTTTTCCGAGGGGCCGCTGCCCAGGCCTCTCTGCCCCCCGCCCCACCCCCCAGCCCAGCAGGGCGGCCCCTCTTCCCTTCAGTGCCCCTTCTCTTTCCCCCAAAACCTCTGGAGCAAGGCCCCTCGGCGGCCGGCCCCAGGGTGGTTATGAGCTTGGCAGCATGGGGTGTCGGGACAGGCCCACCCATGCTGAGGTTGAGCTGGGAGCTGTCCAGTCACAGGCTGGCTGGAACCTCCCCGCCCCCCTTCGTGCTGTTTCAGGGCAGGTTGCGCTTCCTTCCGACATGGCTGCCCGGGACCAAGCCTGGGCGCAGCGGGAGGAGGGCCCGGGGACGTGGGCATGGTGGCTGCAGAGGAACGGCCGATCTAATCAGTTGTTTGCAGTGGCCCAGCTGCCCGGGGCCTAACTGGTGTGAGCGGAGCGTCAGGCCTTCCTGCCCTGGACAAGCCTCCGTGTGCCGGTTATGGAACCGTCACTCCTGTGTCTGAGCTGCATCTGGGAGCTGGAGTCTCTGTGCATCTCACGTCCAGACACTGAGGCACAGTGACGCTTGTGACTTGTTCAGGGTCACCCGGCCAGGATGTGGCAGAGCCGGGTGTGACCCCAGGCAGCTTGTGCCCCTAAACTGTAAATGGCAGGCCCGCCTGTGAGAACTGGTCTGGGCCCTTCATTTTAGGGGGCACCTGGAGGCTCTCCGGGGGCTCGGCTCTGTGCCCAGGCCCCTCATGGGGCAGGGGGAAGAGTCTCAGCGGGCCAGGTGGCCTGGTTGGTGTCCCAGGAGGAGGAGGGTGTGTGTGTTGAGGGCCTTGCCCACGTTTCCCATCTGCAAAGGCCGGGCCTGGAAAACACTGGGCTGCCCTGTGCCCCCGTTGGGGCTGGCGCTGGGTGTTGGGTGTGGGTGCTGTTTGAGGGGGAGCCTGGCATCGGTGCTGTGGGCTCTGGACTGGCTCGGGTGGGAGATTGGCGGCCCCTGGTGTCCAGGGGGTGTGGGGCGCAGTGCTGGGAGCCTGTTCAGGTCCCTCCCACCAGGTTCTGGGGAAGGAGTCGGGGAGGAGAGGGGTCAGGGTCCCTCTCACTCCTGTGGCCTCTAGGTTTGGGGGGTGCCGCAGACACAATGGGGACAGAAGTGGTCTGAACTGTACCCCTCTCCCCTCCACCCAAGTCTCTCCCAGCAGTGCAGCCTGCGCTTCTGAGCTCCTCGGAGCTGCCTTCCCACCCCGCCAGCGTTTGCTCAGAGCCCGTATTCATGATTTCAGCCACTTCGCAGAAACTCCGCCGCCACCTTGTCCTTCTGCACGCCCACTGTTCGCGCTGCTCTCGGCCCCTTTTCCAGCTCCGCCTGGGTGTGAACGGACCTTCTACCTGGAGGGAGTCTGGGGCCATGGCTGGGAGGGTTCCACGCAGACCCCACAAGGCCTGACCTTCATGTGACCCTTGCATCCACTGATCTGGCTGCCTCAGTCGCTGTCGCTGGCTCTGGGTGGGCGGGCACTCATGTCCTAACCCGCCCTCCCCTGTCGGACACGTGGGCCGCTGCGTCGAGGTTTGGGCTCTCAGGAGCAATGCTGGGATGGACGTCTGGGTGCAGGTGGCCTGTCTCCTTTGGAGTTTTTCTCAGGGGCTCCCAGCACCTTTTCATTTTTTTCTTTCAGCCCCGAAATCAAAGCTGGAGAGACTGTCCGCGGCCCCTTTCTGCCCACTGGGCCCCTGGGTCCCTCACTTCAGTTCTTTCCTGAGCGATCCCCTCCCTGGCTCATCAGTGCGGCTGTCCTGGCCCACCCCATGACCTTGTGGCCAACGCCAGAAGCTGCCCGATGCCCTTCGGCTCCGGCTGGCTGTGCTGTGCTGTCCCTCTTGTGCTGGAGCCCCCAACCCAGTCATTTTTCTCAACGAGGACCAGGGGACGTTTTAAAGGAGCAGAAAAGTCCTAAATAGATGTAGAATTTCCCAGCATTTTAAAGACTTATGAAATGCGTTTTTATATGGGGCCAGCTGGGGAGTTTCTCATTAGCTCTGGTGGGGCATCTATGGGGAATTGAGCTAAGTGGAGCCAGGCAGGCTGGGTAGGAAGACGCGGTGGCCTCGAGCTCACCGGGGGAGCGTGGCAGGCATGCGCCGGCCAGTCTGCGCAGCGGACCCCCAGCCAGGCCGGCTGGGGCTGCGCCTTTGTTCGAGCTGCTTCCCCAGGCACGGAGGCCTCAGAAACCTTCAGGTGGCGACTGGAGCCGAGAGGGGCCACTCTGTTTCCATTGTGAGCAGTCCAGGAGGTAGGGCATCTGTGCCCCGTGCACCCGGGGTACGCACTTGTGTGTGTGTGCGCACGCGTGCGTGCCCAGGTACTACAGCCCTGGCTTGTTTCCCCGGGGGGCCCGGGGCCTCTGCGCCCCCCTGTGCAGCCTCTCGGGCCCCTGGGGCTGACTAGGGCCCGTCCTCCGAGGGGAGCGTGGGGTTTCCTGCCGACCCTTTCCTCTGGCTCTGGACCAGCCAGGGACGCCTGCGGGGCTGCGCTCCTGTCTCTTCCTCCGCGTCGTGTTTGCTGTGCACACCCACGCACGTGTGTGCCTCTGCCCGGGATGTGTGCGAGGCGGTGTGTGGGCAGAGGCTCTTTTCTGACTCCGTTTCCCTGTCCTGTGGCCTGGCTGCTGTTTTCATGTCTGTGGAGTGGGGCCAGCTTGCTGGTTCCACCTTCCTGGTGGACATGGGGCTTCCGCAGAGGCAGGGACGCTGCCTTTTGTCTCGGACGCTCAGCCTGGTGCCCAGCAGCCGCTCCGCCGTCATGCCCGAGCCCTTGGCTCGGCGGTGGCCTGCTCCCAGCCCTGCTGACCTGGGGCTGTCGCCCCCTGGTCCCCCTCCTCTCCTGGTGCGGTTGGGCTTTTCAGGGTGTCAGTAAAAAGGGAGAGCTGGTCCCCAAGCTTGCGTGCTCCCTGAGGGCAGGACAGAGTCTCCGTAGTTTCGGCCCCCGCCAAGGCCGGAGGGCCCCACTGGGGGCGGTGAAGTCAGCCATTCTCCCGTGACTTGAAGGCTGGCTGTGCCCCAGGGCCACAGTCCGGTGCGTGTGGGTGTGGGTGGGATGTGACATTGTTCCTTGTGACCTGGGGGAGGTCTGCTCCAACGTAGACGTTCGTGCAGCTCGGGTGGGCTTGGTACAGTGAGTGAACTCTGGCTGGGGCCTGAGATTCTGCATTTCTTGCTGGCTCCGGAGTGGTGCTGATGCTGCAGGTCTACACTGAGCCCGCCCTGAGCAGCGAGGGCTGAAAGGGTTGGGTGAGTTGAGCCCTCTTGTCTGCTCCCCTTGGCCTTCATCTGGCTGATGCCTCTGCCTGTGGAGCTCAGCTTAGATGACACCTCCTCCAGGAAGTATGCCATGATAGTCTCACCATAACTAGTGTGCCTTCCTTTGTGCCCCTGAGCCTTAGGGCTTGCCTTGATCCTGGCCCTCACTGCCCTCTGCCTGGTTATGATGTTCCTTCTATATGGGCCCAGGTCCCTTGCTGCGGTGACCATGTGTGATTTCCTGTGCTTCTGGAGCCTGGCCCCGGCTTGGTAACTGGCAGGCACCTGGCACGTGTTTACCAAGGTGGAGATCTTCACCTGTGCCTCCTCGTCTGTCTTTGCCCTTGGCAGTTCAGGGCCAGATCTTGATTCACTTTGTTAAGAGCATAAGTTAGTTTTGAGGTCAAGATACTTACTAGCTGTGTGACTTTGTGTAAGTTACTTAACCTCTCTGTGCTTCCTTGTCTGAGATAGGGAAAATCATCCTGCTTCTGGGGACCATTGTGATGATTATAGGAGGGAATCCTTGTGGGTTAGCTTTCACCTCCTACGGGGGCACCTGGTGCTCTGCATTTTCATTCTTATTGTTGGTAAGCACATCAAGGGGTCCCTGCTCCCCTCCCCCTGTCTTAAGTGGCAGCCTCCAGACATCGACGCACCCCCTTGCAGGGTGGGAGTGGGGCTGAGTCTTTGGGGGACTTTCCTCACCCATGCTGACCCTGCTGGTGGGGTGCAGCTCCTTTCCCAAGAGGAAAAGCCTGGGGAGGGATGGGGAGGTTGGTGGGCGGGGTCTACTCTGAAAGGCCCTGAGGCTGTCACATGATCAGGCCCCCTCCCTGGGCAGGGCTTGACACAGACTCCGCAGCCATGGGTCAGTGCCCAGGAGGAAACGGCCAAGGTCAGCCCTATCACGCGGCCTGGCTGGTCCTGGCTTCCTGGGAGGGCGCTCTGCGGGTCCCAGCGCCTGGGTTGGGCACGGTCAGTGCTCTGCCAGCCGGTGGTGTCCTGCTGGAGCCTGTGGCAGCTATGGGGGCTAGTTAGGCTGTTTTCATCTCAGCTGACAGTCTCCTAAAATCCTGTGCACACGGCAGGTGTGGGGGTGCGCATGCGTGTGAGCGCGCGCGCGCGCGCGCACACACACACACACACGCAGAGCTGTGTGTTGGGCTGGACCTGCTTAACCGACACCATTGCTTTGCCCACACCGATCATTCTCTTTCCTCTGTCGTGGTTGATTGCTTTAACCGACAGCTGCCGCCGTGCCTGGTGGCCGTTAGCACATCCCGTCGATACTGAATCCAGTGAACGGGATACATTTTTGCTTATGCTGTTCTGCTTCTCAAGGCTGGAGGCTCCGCAATTCCTGCGCCTGTTTCGCTCACCGTGGTGGCCTCAGCCACTCGCTGTTATCACAAGCAACCGCAATAACAATAAAAAAATAAGAGCCATTTAGTGAGCATTAGCTGGTGCCAGGCTGTATCTCACTGAGCCCTCCTTAACCACAGGTGGGAGGAAGTCATCCCATCTCGCAGATGAGCGGAGATGCTTTGAGGGGCTGAGAGACGGTGCAGGGTCTCAGAGCTGGCGCGTCACCGCGGGCCAGGGCAGGGACGCGAACCTGGGTTGGCTTTGTCTGAGTCTGGGGCCCGCTCTGCCGTTGCCAGCCCCCAGTGACTGGGCCTCAGTGGGGACGCAGCGTGTCCTTGTGGACTGGGGTACATCGGGGTGTGCTAAGAGCCCTCATGGGGTCGTTACAGTGACGCACCGTTCGTGAGAGGCCACCAGGGCCAGTGTGGGAGTGGATGGCTGGTGATGGGCACAGGCTGGGAGGGCTCTTTAGCAGTGATGTGCAAACTGATAAGTCATCGTGTGAGCAAGCATATGCATGCACAACACACACGTGGACTTGCTTGCAAACAAGCACACAGTCACACACGCTCATATAAACAGTTACGTATATACGCACCCATACGGGAACACACACACACACACACACGTACTCACTCCCCCCCACTCATTCAGTGCACGTATACAGACATCCGTCTATGTGTTCCTCCATCTCACACATGCACACACGTGCACAAACACTCAACACGTATGCAAACACACATGTGTGGACAGATACACACATATGCGTATACAGTGGGCCCTCTGTCTCTGTGAGTTTGACACCCTGGATTCAACCAGCTGCACATTGAAAATGTTCAGGAAAAAAATCCCAGAAAGTTCCAAAAAGCAAAACTTGAATTTGCCACGCGCCACACCCCGCTCCCCATGCAGAGCCCATGAGAATGAAGCGAAGGGCGGGCACATGGCCTCTCTGCCGGCTCAGGTTTGTGCAGATGCTGCACCCCCGTAGACGAGGGCTTGGGCACCCGCAGGTCCTGGAACCCGCCCCCTGGGATGCCAAGGGAAGGTGGCGTGAGTGTGCCCACCCGTATACCATGTACAGACACACACACCTGCAGACGTGTGCACATACAGGGACATGCGCACCCCACCCCCCTCGCCCGCCCCCTGTGCCCCAGGCTTGCACGTGAGCAGGAAGAGCCTGCTTCTGGGACATCTGTCTTCCAGAAGGAGGACAGTGCTCCCCCCAGGCGGCTGCCCAAGATGTCTGGCTTGTCTCCTTGTTCGCTGGTTTCTTTAGTTTCTTTGTTGCACCCTCAGGGCCTCTGCCATGCTTCCCGTCCAGAGATCTGCGTCCCTGCTGTGGGGCCCGGCGCTGGGCCGGCCGGGTGAGGCGCAGACCCACGCCCATCTGCCTGTCCGCCTGCCTGGCCGGCTCTGGCCTAGAGGCGCCCCCGCCCCCAACTTGGACATGACTTCATTTCCACCCTGCACCTGCCCCTTTAAGAGTCCGTGGCCTGGTGGGCCTGTCCCCGGTGTTGGGCTTGGGGAGGCTGGACAGCTGTGGTCTGTTGGGGGGGCGCTCTGGCAGCCCCCAGGGGCCTCTTGGAGCCTGAGCGATGGTGGGGAAGCTGCAACAAAGGCCGGCAGTGGCCTCCTTCCCTCCCTGGGCGGCCTCCGAGCAGGGCCTGCCTGGGCGGCCTCTGGGGGCCCCTGTTATTTCCTGTGCTGGCTGCGGGGCTCCTGGCCAGCCACAAATGGGCAGGAAGCAGGCTGGGCATCTCCTCCCCGCCTGCTGGGCCGGCCCTCCCAGGCCAGAGTCGCCGCCGCCGGCAGCCGGGCCAGCATGGCGTGCCCGCTCTGCGGTGCTCTGTGCCAGCCTCTCCGGCCGAGGCCTGTCCTGCGCAGGTCTGCCCAGGCCTCCTGGGAGGGGAAACCTGACCCCGGCCCCGCCGACCTCTCCCTCCTGCACACCCACGTGCTCTTGCCATCTGCGCTGGGGGCCCGATACTGCCACCCGAGCCTTTGCGGCCAGAGCGCTCGACCCCATGGAGCTGAGGACGAGGTCAGGCAGGGAGCAGTGTATTGGTTATTAGTGAATTCATCTGGGATTGTGCTAGAAGTGAGCTTAGATGTGGTCTTAGGGTTATGCCTAAGGTGAAGGTGAAGGTCAGGGTTCAGGTTAGCAGGCCCTAAATACTGAAAAGACAGGGGTTAGAACGTGGGTTTTGAAGTACCCAGATCTTTGTGTTAGTCCTGGATTCACCACTATGTCATGTGTCACCTATGACCAGGTGCCTCTTGGTGCCATGCCAGGCCACAAGGACGCAGTGGTGGCCTGCCCTCTGGGCCTCCCAGTGAGCAGTAAATACACAGCAACTCCATCAGTTCTTAGCTGTGAGATGCTATTCACCTGCCCAGGGCTGAGCTTTCTGATGTGTAAAGTGGGATGCTGACGCCCTGCCTGGTGACTTTGTTTAAGGACGAGGGCATAGATGTCACATGTTCAGCACAGTGCCTGGCACTCAGGAAGTGCCCCATAAATGCCAGCTCTGGTGATTGTTAATGAAACGAGATGAGGTGGCCCACGTGTTACTGGGCAGCTAAAATAATTGACAAAAGAACTAAGGATCACCATGCAGGTGAGCTTCCTGGCAGCCTAGGCAAAAAGTGAAATAGCTTGGAGGGTCGAGTGGCCACCTGGCTGTTTCAAGTGCTTGGGACAGATGACTGTTGTGCCTGGCACTAAACGCTGAGGGATTTACTGTGTGCATCCTCATTAATCATTGAACACACAGCAGGCGGTGTCTCAGGAACAATTTGGCACACGACACAGAAACATCTTCGATTGACCTTGGAAACATGCTCAGGCCTCAGAGCGCACCCCAGCCGTGAGTGACATGCAGCGCAGACTGGAGGGATCTCTTAAAAAATTTTAAAAAAGCCCTGGCTGGTGTAGCTCAGTGGATTGAGTGCGGGCTGGGAACCAGACAGTCCCGGTTCGATTCCTGGTCAGGGCACATGCCTGGGTTGCAGGCCAGGTCCCCTGTGAGGGCCATGTGAGAGGCAACCATACATTGCTGTTTCTCTCCCTCTCTGTCTCCCTCCCTTCTCCTCTCTCTAAAAATAAATAAATAAAATCTTAAAAAAAAAAATCCTCACCTGAGGATATTTTCATTGATTTTAGAGAGAGTGGAAGGGGGGAGAGGGGAAGAGAGAAAGGGAGAGGGAGTGAGACAGCAATTGTTTGCCTCCCACATGGGCCCCTACTGGGGATCGAATCCGCTACCTAGGCATGTGCCCTGACCAGGGATTGAACCCACAACCTTTTGGTGTAAGGGGCAACGCTTCAGCCCAGTGAGACACCCAGCCAGGGCTTTTCAAATGTTTTTGCCCTCAGAAAGTTGCCCCTTTCTTTGAGGCCCCTCTCCCCTAGTCATGGAGTCTTGGAACACAGCCTGGGGAGTGGTTTACGTCCTTAGGTTTGGGACTCAGCCGCGCAGGAGACGCCTCGCCCCCCGGGTCCCTGTGGTGCCCAGACTGCAGTCTGGCTGGTTGGGCCTGGGGGCTTTCATTCAGGAGTGCCCACCCCCTTTTCACTTTTTCCAGGATTATTGCACTTACTCATTTTACCCGCTGGAATTCAGCCTCCAGGAGGGGCAGAGTCAGGGAAACTGAGGCTCAGCAAGGCGAAGGGGACTCAGAGCGGAGGCTTCTGATTCAGGGTCTTTCTGTAGACACGTATGTGCCTAAACGCACCCCTCAATACAAGCACCCCGTCTTTGCTCTGGACGTGTGTGTAAACACTGTCCTGTGCCTGAGCCCCTCCTGTCCCCTCCCCACTCCCGGCTGGCAGGACGTTAGGCCTGCCCGCCCCCTCCACCCGAGGGCCTACCAGTGGCCCTGGCCCCTGTGTCTGGCGGGTGCCCTGTGGAGTTTCCATGGTGAGCGCTCCTTTGGGGGCCCCTGGGTGGGACTTTCCATCTGGGTGGAAACCTGACCCGCAGGCCCGGGCAGGAGGAAATGCCTTCCCCAAATGTGGAGAGACAAAGAAAAGAGAGGCGGCCAGCCTGGGATTCCAGCCAGAGCCCCTGACTCCTGCAAAGCCACAGAGCTGGGGACTCCCAGGGGCCTGGGGCCAGGCTGCCTAGGACCCACCCCTTAGGGAAGGCCAGAGCCTGGGCGGGGCTGCCCTCCCCACTGTGGAGGGCCCTGGGGGCTGCGGGCCCTGGGCCCTGTCACTTCAGTCTTGCCCTTGGGTGCCTTTGCAGCACACTCCTGCAGAGCTAGGTCAGCCGGTTGGTAAGTGGCTGCTCGGGGTTCGAACTTGCCTCCCTCAGGCAGGCGTGTGCACGGGCCTCGGCCTCCTGGACACTCTGGAGGAGTGCGCTGACCACAGTACGTGTTTCATGTCTGCTGCCCGTGTGTGGACGTGAAGCCTCTGAGAGGCTAGGGTCCTGCCCAGTGTCCCCCAGCCGTGTGGGCGGAGCTGTGTTGCCGCCCCTGCCTGCAGACAGCTGCCTGCGCACAATTGCGGGTCATTGCCGGCTCCTTTAGCGGCGCCCAGCCTAGCCGCACACTTGTCCCCAGCGAGGGCAAGAACCGTTTAATGACGTGGTGGCAATGGAGCTGCCTGAGTGAGTCCGAGAGGCCAGGGGCCCTGTGATTGGTCAGGTGGTGGCCTCTGTGGCTCCTCACGGGGCAGGTGGCTGTGACTCTGGGGCTTCAGGACACACGTCTTCATTCCTTCTGCTGGAAATAGTAGCCAAGGCCCTTACGGTGTGCGAGTCCCCAGCCATGGCCACCACCCCCCGACCCCGGCGAACCAGGGGTGGGCCTGTGTCTCACCCACAGGTTGGGGAAGGGATTGCAGGACTATGAAGAGGGGAGCATGGACCAGTGTGCAGGTGTGGGGTGGGGCGGGTGCCAAAGTGTCCCCAGCACAGTTGGTCCGCCTGGCGCCACCCCAGCCCAGTTCCTGGGGATCGACTGGCTGGGAGACCCCTGCTCAGGGCTTGTCTGGGATCAAGGGGAAAACGGCCACTCTGCTCCTGCACCCCGGCCCCCTGGCCCCTCAGCTGGCTGGCACCTCTCCACCCTGGCCTGGTGTGGAGAAGGCGGAGCCTGGGATCTTGGCCTCTGCCATTGGGGGCAGGGCTCTCAACCTGTCTGTGCAGCACTGTGTCCGCCGGGGCTCAGGTCAAGGTTTGGGCCGCTAGCTGGAAGGCAGACAAAGGGGCCTGGGGACTATTGAGCCACAGGGGCACTGGTCTGTGCGTCGGGGCCCCACAGTCCAGGCCCAGCTCTGCGGCTGACCAGATCCAGGGGCCACTGCAGCCGTGAGAGGCGTGGTGCCGAGGCCTCTTGGTCCTCAGGGAGGGCCTTACTGGAGTATTTTGCTGGGAGAGTTGAGACTGAGGTGGGAGACTCACGAGTCCCAGCAGCAGTCTCTCATGGGAGTCTTGCCTGTGTCCTCTGTCCTCATTCGGACCCCACACCTGAGCTTGGGCTGTGTCCCCACCCTGGAGTGGCCCTTGTCCTCCACCATCACCTGCCCAGAGCTGCATGTCCTTCAGGCCCAGCCCACACCTGCCCTCTGTGAAGCCTGCACACAAACCCCTGTCCTGGCCTCGGGGTAGGAGGTCTGTGGGGGACCCTGCGCTGGCTTGTCCCTCCTTAGCTGCTCAGTGGCTCCATGTCCCCTGCCACTGTGAGCCGTCCCTCCCTTCCTAGTAATCCAGGTTGAGGCTGTGCTTTTATTCAGTGGTGGATAATAGCTCAGAATGGATATGACCAGGAAGTTCTACTGAATGTCTAACCACCTTCTCAGTTGCTGCCGGATGCCCCTCAGTGCTGCCATTGTGGGACCTCTCCTTGGTGGCCAGTGATGACTGTGAGCCTAAGTCACCACTGGCAAGATCCCAACAGGCTTCACTCTGTCAGTCACAAATGTTACTGAGCACCTACTAAGTGCAGGCACCATTCTACGTGGTGAGCAGGGCCAGCATAGTCCCTGCGTGCAGTCCAGTGCTGGAGATGATGCCCAATGAAGTAATTGAACAAATAGATACAAGTTTCCCCTGGGGCGTGACCAGCAGGTGGCCAGTCAGAGACGGATGGGGCGGTTGGGTTGCGGAGGCCGTCTGGATGGGGACGGCAGAGAGGGATCGAGCCGTGCGGCGGGGGGTGGGGAAGCAGTGTATTGATGACCAGAGGGTGGGATGTCGCCCTGACCGGTGTGGCTCAGCGAGTTGGGCACCATCCTGCAAAGTGGATTTGATTCCCAGTCAGGGCACAGGCCTGGGTTGCGGGTTCGGTTACGCGTGCGAGGGGCAACTTATCAACTCTCACATCAATGTTTCTCTCCTTTTCTTTCTCCCTTCCTTCCCCTGTCTAAAAATACATTTTAAAAACTACAAAGATCACTAAAAATATAAAAAGATGGGACATCACCACTGACCCAGGGCAGAGGAGCAGGAGGGGAGGGCTGGAGGGAGACAGCGGCAGCCCTCGAGGGGCCTCGAGTCACCGTGGGCACTGCGGGTGTGGTCCTGAGTGAGGGGAAGCTGGGAGAATGGGGGAGGGGTGCCCCCTGAGCTGTGGTGGGGCAGTGGTGAGGCTGCCCCTGGCCACTCCGCCAGGGTAGAGATGAGGTGGGCTGGGGCCAAAGTCAGAGGGCGGAGAGAGATAGGTCAAGAGTTTGTTTTTGGAGGTAGGCCCCGAGCTGCCTGGGGGTGGAGGGGCGGCGCGGGAGCTGCCCTTCATGTGAACGGGGTCCTGGGGGGAGCCCATCCGATGCGGGTGGTGACAGTGAGGCTCCAGAACTAGGCCTTGGCCGTGAGTTTGGGATGCCTCTCCGACGTTGAGCTGGCTCTCGAAGGACAGTACTGTGACCTGGGGGAGGGTGGGACTGGGGTGCATTGGGATGTCACGAGTGTGTGGTTGGTGCTTGGAGCTGGGCGGGTGCACCTCCCCGAGCCGGTGCCCCAGACAGCAGCACACAGGAGGTCTGTGCCCAGGGAGGCCTCAGTGTTGAAGGGAGGTGAGGACAGAGATGCTGGGGGCTCTGGGAGGTAGGGGAAACTCGGGACAGGCAGCGCCCCCGAAACCCAGGGAAGAACGTCTTTCAGGAAGGAGGGGTGGCGGGGCAGGTCCAAAGCTTTCCAGAGGGGGTGCTGCAACCTCACTGGGACCAGCTCTTCTTCTAGAGCGGGTTGCACTGCTTGAGATTTGCACAAACGGACGGAAGACCAGCCTAGTGCCTCTCTTGTCCCTCCCGCCTGGCGGGCGCCGGAGCTGCTAAAACAGTCCTTGCTGGAAGCATTCTGGGGTGAGGAGAGACGGGGTTCAGGGGTTAATGAAAGCAACTCTCGTCTGCAGACTGGCCCATCGGGGGCGTCTGCGCCGAGGCCCCCCTTCCTGGCTCCCACATGGGAGGTGTCCCTGCCGCAGGACCAGGATGGTGTCCGGGCGCCTCAGACATCCGCGGCGGAGTCCAGCTGTGCGCGAGCCCCGAATGCTGCAACTGCCCGCCCGGCGCAGCCAGAGCCCGCCCGCGGAAGTGGGCCAGCCGCACCCCGAGCAGGATTAAAGGGACGTGTAATGGATTAAAGATCAAAAATGTTAATTAAGAAATGGTCTTTTCTAATAAGATGCCTTCAAGGGCACAGGCCTAAGAAGGAGGGGATTTCTCATTTTGGCAACATGGGTTCTGTTGTAAGGAAATTGGTTCGCAGGCAGCGGGGAGGACCGACGTAAGTCTCCTTTTACAGACATCTCCATCCAAATTAATTAGCAGGAAGGAGCGGGGGCAGAGCGGCGGGCTGGCAGGCTGCGTGGACTTCAGAGCATGCCGTCTGCGTCCTGGTGCTGCCAGAACGTTGTGTATGAGGGCACGTTTTGAGGGGCCCTTGGGAGTCTGGCTGCTTCCGGGGTTGAGGGGTGGGGCCCAACTAGATGGGAACTTGCTGTGTGACTTTTGGCTGTTCCTGCCCCTCTCTGATAGCTCCTCTAGCTTCCTTTGTTATCAGTTGTGGGTGAGAACAAAACCTCTCCTATCTGCCTCCCCATCTGTTGGATCAAATAGATTCTTCAACACCTGAGTGATTGGATGCTCAGCTCTCCAAGGGAATCAGTGAGACTTGCTAAGGGCTGGTTTGGTGGGCCTGAGCTGGCCTGGGCCCCTCCTGGTCCCGCTCTCCCAGGTCTCCCCTGCGTTCCCAGCTGTGAAGGGCATCATAGCCCGACAGTTAAGGATTGGGCCCTGGAGTCTGCCGGTTATAGATTTGAGTCCCACATCTGCCCCGTGCTTGGGACCCTAGCTTAGTCACTTGACTTCTCTGAGCCTCAGTTTCCTCATCTGTAACACGGAGCCAGGGGTCCTTGCCTTGTAGAGCAAAGCATGAAGGGAGAGCAGTGGTCTCCAGACGCTCCAGCGGCTCCGAGGGGGCGGGGCTCCAAGGGGCGGGGCTCCGTGTGCGGTGCTGCGGGCAGTTATTTTTTGCTGCAGAAGCAGGGGAATCCCTGCCCGTTCCAGACAGGCCCTCGCTGCGAGAACGGCAGCCGTCCGCCTGGTCGGCCCCGGCCTGCCGCGGTTTGGGTTTCCTGGGCCCTTCACCTGCAAAACCTCGACCCTCAAAGGAAGGGGAGTTATTCCGAGCCTGGGGCTTGCTCTGGAGGCTCCGAGATTTGAGGGAAGTGGGGTGAGAGGGGCGCTGATTCTGGACGAGGACGCGCTCCATTGGGACCGGAGCACAGATGTCTTGCCCCAGCGCACACCTCTCCCAGCGGGGACCAGGGAGCCCACGAGAGAAGCCAGGGGAGGCCTGTACCGTCCTCGCCCTCTGGCTGCAAATTCTCACTTACGTTTTTAAAATACGAAACGACTCTCATTGTCTTATTTAATGATATTTGCCTCAAATTGCATTTTTGTCATATTAATATCATGGCGTGTGGTTGAATTTTTTTGCATATGCCTGCTGTACCATTTTTTTTTTTGCATTTTACACTTTTTCCCATGAAAATTTTTAAAATTGTGGTGATATACATATATTGAGTAAAACAAGATTTACATCTTGATCATTTTATTTTTTAAAAAAGATTTTTAAAATGTACTTTTATTTGTTTTTTAAAGATTTTATTTATTTTTAGAGAGAGAAGAAGAGAAGGAGAGAGGGAGAGAAACATCAATGTGTGGTTGCTTCTCAAGTGCTCCCTACTGGGGACCTGGCCTGCAACCCTGGCCTGCATCCCAACCCTGACTGGGAATCGAACTGGCAACCCTTTGGTTCACAGGCCAGTGTTCAACCCACTGAGCTACACCAGCCAGATTAAAATTTATTTTTAGAGAGAGGGGAAGGGAGGGAGAAAGAGAGAGAGAGGAATATCAGTGTGAGAAACATCAGCTGGTTGCCTCTCACACGCCCCCTACTGGGGACCTGGCCCGCCACCCAGACATGTGCCGTGACTGGGAACCCAACCAGTGACCTTTTGTTTCGAAAGCTGATGCTCACCCCACTGAGCCACACCAGCCAGGCCGTTGACCATTTTCAAGTGTCTGATTCAGTGACGCTGAGCACATTCACCCTATTGTGTGCCCATCGCCACTGTCACCTCCAGAACTTCCGCACCTTCCCACACTGGAACTCTGTCCCGATAAACACTCGCTCCCCCACCCCCCTGCCCCCTGCCCCTGGCCCCTGTCAGCCACCGGTCTACTTTCTGCCTCTGAACTTGATGACTTGGGGGACCCTTGTATAAGTGGAGCTGCACAGTATTGGTGGATGGGTGTCTGGTTTGTTTCACTTAGGGAGATACTGTCGAGGCTCCTCCTTGTCACAGCGTGTCTTAGTCTCCCTGCGTCTGAGGGCTGACCGGCACTCCATTGCGCAGGCGGACCGCATTGGGTTTAGCCATCACCCGTCGATGGACACTTGGGTTGCTTGCTGTGCTGAGGAAGCACTGCACTGGTTTCCACAGCGGCTGCACCACTCACAACACCCTCCCACGAAGCTCTGTCTGCTGGCGGACTGAGAAATTGCCGTGCGAGGGTGGCCTCTTCTTGTCCTGCCTGGATAAAGGACACCAGCGGCCAAGGCTTGCCTGGTTCTCTGAAGCAGGGTGTGGGCAGGATCCCTGGGTGGCACCCAGAGCCCTGGCCAGCCCTCCCGGATCTGGCCAAGAGCCGGACCGGCTGCCACAGTGCAGCCGCAGGAGCGGAGGGGGCCCACAGACTTCGGGGTGTGCGTGCCTGGCCCTGGACCCTGTGGCCGTGACTTCCTGGGCCTCAGTCTTCCCCGCACACAGCTGCAGACGCAGACAGCCAGAGGAGGAGGAGGTGGCCAGCAGTGGATGGCATGTCTGTTCTGAAAAGCGTGGATGGACATTGAGACCTTGCAGTCACCCTTGCGGGCTCTGCCGTGGTCTTGCTTCCAAGACGCGTTTGCGTGCCTGCCCTCCCCCTCCCTCTCTCCCTATTTTTTCTTTCACCTCTGACCTGACTGCTGGCTGTGTCTAGCCCTGCCCCTCTGTCATCATTTCTGCCTCCGGTGGTCACTCACCAGTTCTTTTGTGGCCACATCCTAATCTCGTCCCAGGCAGGCTGTCCTTGGCTCCACCTGTGATCCGCTGAGTGCCTGGGCCCAGCTGGTGGCAGGTGCCCAGCCCCACTGGCTGTCTGACGTGTCGCACTCACTGCTGCTCAGAGCTGGTGTCTTTCAGGCGCTTTATTTCTCCAGGCCGCGCAGCTCAAGGATTAATCTGAGTTACAGGCGAGAACTCAACCCTGAGAACGGCTTCCTATTATTACTACTATTATTTTAACCAGCTGCAATTTGCAAAATGTGTGTAGAGGGGAGGAGGCACCAAAGAGCGCCCCCTCGCAACCAGGGTTACTTAGAAGCCTTTCCCATACTCCTGCTTCACCAGCGACAGAACGGTGTGTAAATAAATCTGATTTCCCTCCAACTCAACGCGTCCCAGGCTTAATGGCAGCAGCCCCAATGTGTGCCTGCGCGTGGTTTTCAATTAGCGAAAGAGGCTCGTCATTCGCCACGTCTGGGAAGGATGGTTAGGAAGAGCCGGCTTCCACCCTCGATAGGTGTCCTCAGAGAGCAGAGTGGAACTGGAGTTCTTCCCCGGGAAGGTGGCTGGGAGGAGGCGGGAAGCGTCCCCGCAAACTGGAAGGAGATGATAGAAAGGGAGAAGGCAGGCGGGCCTGCCCGGAAGGGAGCCTCGGTCAACTCCTGTGTGAGGGAAGCGTTCCTCCTGGGACTGGACCCTCCGTTCCCCGTGTCTCTGGCCAGCCCTGAAATCTGGGGTCTCCAAGATCCCTCTGGAGATCCTGGCTCCAGGGGCTGGAAATGAGACCCAGCACTTGGTGGGGGCAGGGCTTGGCCTCACCACTTCCACCCGCCTCTTTTAGGGGGCTTTTCACGCCTCCCTCCCGCTTCGATGGAGCAGAGGCGGAGGGAGGAGAGCGCCGGCCTTCCCCAGGACTGGGCCCCCGGGAAGATTGTCCCCGGGAAGGTGGCCGCACTGAACGGCTGTTGCAGTGAGTGAGCGTTTTGTTCTAGAAATAAGGAGCTCAAAACCCCGAGTGAGAAATTAGTTAACACAAAGGGAGCTGGACCCTATGGCCGAGTTGCAATTGTCTGCAGGAAGTGCCCTGCCCAGGGGGGCTTTTGAGGGAGGATTTAAGTCCATTCTGCCTGGCACTCAAGGCACAGTATTGGCAAAAAAGTTTTTTTCTTTCCTTCCGCCCTCCCCGCCAACCCCCAGCCCCCATAATGATCAAGTCTCTGGTTTAGCCGCCTGAGGGGCTGCATTTTGTGATGCTGATAAACCTCCTGTGATTCAGAAATCCATGCACAGGTGTCAGGTGTCCCAGCTGCACAGTTGATTTCTGACTTTGGCCATCAAGCAGGGCCAGGGCTGGCTGTCCCCAGGTGCTGAGCAGCTCTGGGGTTGGGGGGAGACCCTGGAAGCCCACACTATTCCAACCCCTCCTGGTGACAAGGGTTCCTGACAGGTGTTCTCCCAGGCTCTGCTTGAATGCCTCCAAGGACAGGAGGCTCATCTCCTTCACAAGCTACCTGTCCCTTAGTGCCAGCCCCCATCACCACATTTACTGAGCACTTACTGAGCGCCAGTAACTACTTAATGAAACGAACACAATGGAGACCCTCCCTGAGGCCAGGTGTTGGGGAAAAATCGATGACACATTGAGGGATCCTGCCTCCAGGAGCTCCCATCAGACTGGGCGTCAGGAGACAAAACTAATCGATGCGGTGAGGTCTTGAGTGCTTCTGGAAGTGAAAGTGGATGGGGCATGGGGGTGGGGAGCAGTGTCCCTGTCCTGCTGGGACTCCCGGCCCGGCTTTATAAAGCCCACCTGGCCCCACCCCCTGTCATGCCAACCTGTCAACTCCTGAGCTCTCCATGCTGGCTCCGGCCCAGGGCCTGGGCACTAGCCACGCCTTCCACCGGCAGTCCCCTTCCTTATCATCCCCTGCTAACCTGTGGCAGTTGTCTGCCTTGCATTGTCACCTCCTGAGACTTTTCTTTTTTTTTTTACTATATTTTATTGATTATGCTGTTACAGTTGCGCCACTTCCCTCCCTTCTTTCCCACTACCCCCTTACCCCCCCTTTCAGTTTTGTCCATAGGTCATACACATAAGTCCTTCTGCTCCTGCACTTCCTATACTATTCTAATCTCCCCCTGTCTGTTGTCTACCTCCCATTTATGCAACCTGTTCTGTGCCCCATTCCCACCCTCTCCCCCAACCACTCCCCTGTTGATGTTCTTCCATACGTTATATAACTCCCTTTAACATTTCATACAATAAAGGCTGGGTGGTGATGAACTTCTTGAACTTGACCGTATCTGAGAAGCACTGTATCTGCCCTTCCATTCTAAATGAAAACTTGCTGGATAGAGTATTCTTGGATGTAGTTCCTTGCCTTTCATGACTTGGAATACCTCTCTCCAGCCCCTTCTTGCCTGTAAGGTCTCTTTTGAGAAATCAGCTGACAGTCTTATGGGAATTCCTTTGTGGGTAACTGTCTCCTTTTCTCTGGCTGCTTCTAGGATCCTTTCCTTATTTTTGATCTTGGGTAATGTAATTATGATGTGTCTTGGTGTGTTCCTCTTTGGGTCCAAC